>KZ805685.1:5854-27492 GCA_003073855.1 Periconia macrospinosa
CAATATCAACGAAGACAAAAGAGTCCGTTGCACCACGCGTGCATTGCTCTAGCGGTCGGTTGCCGGGGCATGCTACGTGCCAAGCTTCTGTCGGGCACTTACCTAAGGTCTAACCTGGTACGCGCGACATGGTCAGAGCGCTTGGTAACGCGCTTTTTAGTTCCCGCCGTGGAGCCCTGCTGCACCCCACCCAGAATTACTAACATTAGCATTTTCACATTTTTTAACGACAACTCGCAACATCGCCTCCGGCGCTTGTCGTAGCCAGATGGGGCTGTTGTAAATGTTATAAGAAGCATTTTTGACCGGTTTTTATTGAGAATCGAGGCCTGCCCGGGATCACAGTCGATCAGCGCACGGTTGTATAAGCACCAAAGGAGACGCCTCGCCCAGTGATATTGCCCCAGCCGTCGCACAGCTGCGCCATACAGCAGCACATCGCCTGAACCTTACTTCGGAAGCATTTTTGGACTTAGTCCACTCTGCGCGTATGCTGGCAGAGATCTTACAAGATGACAAAAGCACATTTGCATTACAAGCTTCCTACAAAAGCGTGGGTAAAGAGGTCAAAAAAATAGAAAATAAGATGGCAGAAGTCCGGCGAGAGGTGAACGCTACACTTGTTCAAATACAAAGGGAAAGAGATATCCTCGCTCAAAGAGAACAACAGCTTCTGCTATATGCAGCGCAACAGAATATTGATATCCCAGTCAAAACGGGCCAGGCGCTACTCGAATCCACCATTGTGCTACTCACTCCTAGCGAGCCAGATATACGAGCAAGACAGCAGAATATAATTGGACATGGTGAAAGCGCAGTACACGCTTACGATATCATAGTGCAAGACGATGATATTGAGAGTGACGAGGACCGACTCCAGGCGGAACTCGGGTAGATACAAACGCCCGCAGAGGGCTCGCCATGAGGGCAGTGCGGTGATGGGGACGGTGCGTCAGAACTGGCGGGCAACAAACTGAAGACTCGACAACGGTCAGAGCTGCTGTTTTCGGTGACTAGATATTCTTTTGAAAGCACATCGGCGCACGCCGCGACTTCGAACTTACTGCTCGACCGAGAACTATGCGTAGAAAGCCGTGAAGCAAGGTCCGACTTGAAGTGCCTTCTGACTTATATAACATGGATTGGTGAGTCATGGAGGTGCTGCTGAAGAGCCTTGTTACTAGCAAATGCTTTGTCACAAGTAATGCAGTCGTATGAAGGTATGTGAGAAGAAGAGTTGAGAAAGTGCTGCTCAAGGCTCGTTTTGTCGGCGAAATTCCGTTCGCAGGTGTTACAATCGTACGATCCAGCATGAACTGGTGAGTCGTTGAAGTGCTGTGCTAGAGCTTGTCGACTTCTGAAGCGTTTGTCGCAGGTTTTGCAATGACACGCCATCAATTTCAAGCTTCGAAATGATATGGATGAAAAATCAGTTCAATTGTAAGAATGACAAATGTGGAAACAGTAGGTTGGCCAACGTAAGATGATAAAAGCTTATAATGGCCTGTGAAAACTGACGTTGTTCCCATGTGAAAAAGGCGCAAAGGAAACAATTCCATGGCATACGAAGGACTAGTTAGAATCGAAGCGGATCATCAAATGTTCGGTAGGAACCGCTGCGCCGTTGCCCATGGCTTATCAACGGTCGTACATTAGCCTTCTATTGTAATGGAAACTCTCATTAGTAACTTAGTGCAATTTCTGCCTAAGTCTGCGCTTTACAATCAGTTTGTAATAGCGTGAATTACGCGTTCTCGCAGCTTCCGTTCGTACCAATAAATTGACAGGGACCCTGCTCCTATTTGTAGCACCTAACATGTGATCCATCTACTGATACGTAATCGCGGTTTTGGAAATTCTACATAATAAGATCAATGGAACAGAAGCAAACTGGAATCGATATATTAGCTTTTAATCAGGCCACCAGTTCGGTGCTCGTCATTGGCAATTTGATACACCACAGCCATAGTGTTAGGGACGTTCTCAAGCGAATCGCTTTGCGTAACCATGGATAGGGTATTACCCCTGATACGCCCGACTCTTAAAGCGAATCTCATGACTCTTGCAGGACAAAACAGAAACAGAGAGTCTGACAAACGAGACGAGAAATCTCCTGAGCCTCGATTCGGATGGAGACGTGATTCTTGAATGCCAGGATCAAGACAGTCCTACTACCACAGCGTTCCGTGTCTCGAGAAAAGTCCTGCAGCTTGCATCTCCAGTGTTTCTCAGAATGTTTGGGCCTCACTTCAAAGAAGGTAATCAACTACCACAAGAAGAAAGCCCAGTAGTTGAGCTTAAAGAAGACGATGCTTCACTAATGAATATCATTCTCAATATCCTCCACTTCCGCAGCAGTGACGACAACTATGGCATGGATGCTGAGAGATTAGCACGCCTTGCGATTCATTGCGACAAATACGATCTTCCAAAGGCTCTGGGACCATGGATATCTTTCTGGTTCGATAAGGTTGAGACAGCGAGCGCGTCATCTGAAGAGCTGGGGTTTATGCTTCTGGCAGCGTATCTCTTCAACGATATCAAGAAGTTCCGAGAAATATCAGAGATGGCTTTGATAAAAACCTCTCCTGGATTCGAAGACAATTGGGAGGAACAGGATTTGTTGGCGTTATTGCCTATTAGTATACCAGGTTAGCCGGAACAAAATGCAAATCTATCGCAGTAGTAACTGACGCTCTCTCAGATGCAATGTCTTTACGAGTTAAGCAAACGCTGGATAATATCGAAACGGAGATTCAGGATGTAGAATCGTCGTTGCGCCTGTCCTTGAGGAGCTACGAAACATCGCAACGCCTGTGCACTCTATGTGGGAGAGCGCTTCCCGAACAGGCAAAGAAGTGTCACCCGTGCTATAATACTGACCTTCCTCCAAAATATTGCACAACTGAAACTAGGATTGCTGAATATTTTGCGGTTTTGCGAAAAGTAGAGTTGTGGCCGACCCTACAGCCCTTTGGGGCGTGTTCAGTTTCGGATATTATTTCTCGGATTACCCGTGCTCAAAAAGAGCTCAAGCATAGTTGCACAGCTGGTCTTTCTTGTCCGTTGCTTACGAAGTTCAATATACTGATGGAGAGGGCGAGGCGGATTGAGAGGGACGTCAACGGCTTTTGCTTGTGCTGTATTAAAGAAGATGATGAATGGGAAGGAAGTAAGAGGTGTGTCCATAAATGAGTGGAGGATTCTTTTGAGTATGATGTCTTTAAAACCATGGTTCTTAGTTTCTTTTTCTTCAATAGCAGTATGTGACCTCATCGCAATCATGTGCTGATCAGGCACACTGAGCTGGATGAAGAATCTGTGCCGACTTCATCACTGACGGTTGTTCTAACTGGTTGATTTCTGGCACTAGCCAGAGCTGGCGCCTAGTATGGCGCTAACACGGCGCAGCACTGCTGTGTCTGTAATTCACTAATATCTAATATCAGTCCACTGTCGACGTTACTCTTGCCCCACTCTAGCCATTAATATACTAACGATCTTTGACCAAAGCAACAGCGAGAACTCGATTTTTAGACTACCCGTCACAAAATTCGCGAGCAATCTACACAATATCACACGTCCATCGAACGCAGCAACTGTTATCTCTGTACGACATGGCAACGTTCATATTGTTCACACAGGACGGAACTCTGTCACGACACGGCTACAGTTGCGTTGGGTGATAGCAGACATCAGGCCAGCACTCCAACCACCTGCATCGATTGTGAACCGTTTCCCGGGTGGTGGGACAAGTTGACGCTTCGAAAACTTAAACAACATCGCTTTGTGTTGTACGAGGTCGGATGGGTGCAGGTCGTTCCACTGCACAGTGTTGAGATGCGATGGGTGGGGGTTGTGACCCAATGGAAGGAACGGGCGTTTTCGTAGCAATTGAGGTTCGGTGTACAAGTTACGCAAAGTTAATCAGAGCAGGAATTCTGTGCAACGTTGTCTGGGGCGTAAATGAGCAGAGGCTGCCTCAAGCTGCGCGGTTCATCAACAGATGAACGCTGCGAACCCGCTCAAACGTCAACTTACTCACGACTCCACAATGACCAGCGATAGCAGCATCTCCTCGGCACCTTCCTTGAACCTATTCTCCTACCGACCAAACACGGGTGCCAGTCGTTCTGGCAACAACACGATATCAAATTCGTCCTTATACGATGACCGAAAACAAGCGGACAGGACGGCTCTGGTGCAAGCTTTCGGAGATCCAACAGTGGCGGAATTGATGGGAAAAGCGGCTAGGGCTTGTAAAATGAAGCGAGACAACAGCGGCACATGCTGGTACGCAAGTCGAGTTGGTTTGCAGCAAGAATTCACTGACCCTAATACGGTGGCGATGGCAGAGTGCCGGCTCGAAATCGAGAGCTTACCAAATAATCCGTCAGTTGAACGATGATACTTCGAACAGAGCCTAGGAGGGGATCCTGTGCTGGATGTAGACACAGCAGACTTACTAGTTCGAACTATTACGTGAGTTTGAGGTCAGGCTTTCGCATGCTAGGAGAGACGATGGAGCAGCGCTGAGATATGTTCGTGTTCTGTGAAAGCTCATGACGTAAACTTAGTTGAATGCTATGAGTTGGAGCTATATTATGGATTTCAAAAGTGACCGTGCAGACTGGATGGGTTTGGAAGGACTTTTAAGTCGGACTTTGCTGTAATGGGTTAGCGCTCATTAACGGCAATGATCTGGGACGGGTTCCACTGCGGGAGCTAAATCCGGGAGCTATGGCACGTACGCAGATTGACTATGATATGTCATCTGTCCCAAAAACGTCCTCATCGCCTCCTCGACAAGGTCAGGGCCGGTGCGGGTCGGCCATGCTGACGGACACTAGTGGCAACATACCAGCGTATGCACCACCGCTGTGCTGACAGATCAAAACAGGCTACCACTGCCTCAGGTATCCTTTATGTACTTTTCTTTGCTCAGTTTCTTAGATCAATGCATGTAAATAACTACATTATAATATGCGCCTAAAAGCCAACCTCAACATCTGCCTGATACGAGCTTTTATAGGTACATGAACAAAAGCGCGCTGATCTGGCTGCTATTAACTATCTAAAGCTAAAGAGCTAATGCAGGCTTTCTTTGTTTCCCAACTACTAACGGCGCTTAAAAAAGCTGTGTTTGTGTGTTCATTGCTTGTATTCTGTTCCTTGAAAATCTCGAGCAAGCAACTCATAAGTGCAGCTAACACTTTGCCAATCGCAACTGTTAGCCTCTGATCCTCCGCTTGATACCCTCCCATTCCATCGCCGTTCCACAACGGTATGCCGAGATGGCTTGCTCCGTCATTGGTCGATGAACACTGTAAGTAGTATGTCTGGATCAATCCAGTCGTCTGCACTATCTTTTGTCCATTTTTCGTAATAAGCAGACTTCCCTGCTTGTCGGTATTGATCCACGAACCAGTCTCCAATGCCCCAGAGGGTCACCAAGCAAGCGCCCTCATCGAACTCAACCTCTCCGCAAACATGGAAGCACTTGACCTTGATTTGTTGAATCGTCGGAACCGTCAAGAGTGTCTCTAGTTGGAAATAGAGAGCAGCCTCAGCCGCGGGCTTTGACGTAAATATGCCGGGCCTGTTCGAGTCAGGCATCAAAAGTCCATCGCAATCGATGCTCAGCGTAAAGCTTCCCTTCGCCGGGGCTTGGCCATTTCCGAGGACTCTATTCTGCATTTAGAGCAAGTATTTCTGGGTTCCAGTTAGTGCTGCTGATACGATAGTTTTGAGTATTTGCCTTTGTGGTGTTGTTCCCGTTTATGAGGACAAGGTAATTGGAAGGCTTGAATATGACTACAAGCGCTGGTGCTCTGCAAAAAAAGTGAAGATAGCAGCACTATTATCTGTAAACAGCGAGGGGATGGTGTGCGCTTTCTGATCTTAATGCGAAAAGATGGTTTGAAGAGGTGACGGGCTTAGGCGAAGTGCGTTAAGAATAAGTTCTTATACCAGTAGTAGCAGCTCGGCTAGCGAAAGCCGAGACGCGGAAGTACCAAGGCAATTACAGAAACATGACGCCAGCTGCATCACAAGCAGTTCCCCCCCACAGCTTGGATGTTAATCTTGTTTTCTTACTTGATTCAAGGAACTTCGTATGGGTCGGTTCTAACGACCGACTGTATGTTGTTAGCTCACACACCCATTCAGAGCTAATCTGGATTAAGACGATGACGTTTACTTGCTATGTTTTTTTTACATGCGGTAACGTAATTGAGCTCTGAGGTGCTGACAGCGGGGCGTGCGGTCGAGGCTAATGTCTATGCTTGAGTTCGTGCCCTGGCTTTTCGACACCTGCCATGTTGCCTGTACCTTACACTATTACCACGATGCGGCTCTTTTGTGCCAAGCCTTGGTATTATGTTACACGTAACGGAGCTAAAGACCGAAATATCGTGTTTATATTAGATGGCTTCATAGTACATTAGAAACCGGATCGATGCTACAGTGTGAAACGACAGAAGCTCCAATTACTGCTACCAATGCAAACTCATAACTATCTATAGAGATAACAACGTACAGAGATAACTATAACCCAAGGACTCGATGTATGCGGAATCAACTGCCCCACCGCAAGCTGTGCAATCGATCAATTTACTTATTTTCCCTACGACCGACTAAAGCTTCCTGGAACATGGGCTGCACCATGCTCCGCTATTATGTCTAGTTGATCAAAGTTAGTCGTAAACAGGTGTCCATATACTGCCGACCCTTGTGATAGCCCTGGGTAGAGACTTGGATACAGGGAAAAGTCATCGACGACGAACTGCTGCTGCTCTCTAAAGTCTTGAGCCTGAGCGTTCATGATAGTGTTGGCGCTGTTACCGTGTTCAGGTTGTTCCCAATCGGCTTGAGCCTGGCTTGCGATACTGTACGGATTCTCCGGCGCCTGGAAAGTGTGGCCAACAAAATGTCCTACTTCATCTTCGAAGAAGTCGACAATACCGGCTGGAACGTGTGGAGCGCCCTTGACAAAGTCAGCAACAACTCGACAAGCCTCTTTCGCTACGGCGTTATTGTGTCGCATAGACTGCAGCCACATAATCAACCTTCTAAGCGACTGCAGGAGTTGAGAGCTAGTTGGTGTAGCTTGTGCTCCATTGTAGAATATTTCAAGCAGGAGAACCGTAATTGCCTGCATAATGTTGTGCACAATGCACCACCATGGGCCGATCTGGTATATCCGCGACGGATTGGGTTCATTGGGTAGCAACATGCTTAGATCCTGGGCGGCCTGGACGCATGCCTCAGCCATTTTTCGGTTGAAGCTGGCTGACCGGTTACTTTGGCGCTGGATTCGTTGTTCAAGCCGACATAGACAAGGCCTCGTGACAATGATTTGGGCACTAAACAAAGAGAAAGCGAGCAAAACTCTCTCCCGTTGCAGTTTAACACTTTGCGCCGAAGCAGTGTTCACGGTGAAATGTTCCAGAGTAAGACCTTCCGGAAAAGCAGCTCTCGTCCACTCCTCCAGCTGCTCCATAAGTCCGGCGATGGCCTTCTGCGTCTGTTCCCAAGACTTTTTCGATGCTCTTGGAGAGTACAAAAGCTCTAGCGCTTGTTGTGTGATGAGACGCTGTCTTATACCGATTTCAAAAAGAGAGACATCCGTGGTGGATGCCAAACCGCCCTTGATGTGTGGGTCTGTTGGGTGCGGGACCTCTGAGCTACGTTGGGTTTGTGGCAAGAGAACAGTGCAATCTTCGGCGGCTATCACACATGGTCTACCAGTTGTGGCGCTCACGAGAGACTCAATCGAATGGAGTCCCCACCATGTTCTTCTCAGTATCTCTTTCTTTTCAGTCGAAGCAGAATCGTCTGCATTCCTGAGATGGAGACCGACGGCCAAAGCTGATCGCAGAGAAAGACCAATCATAACCCACGCCCTGCACAAGCACTGTCAGCTTTGCAATCTCAAATTCGAATAACAGCCGCCTTTTACCTGTTAATGTGGCCGATGACCAGATAGTATAGTGAAAGCA
Source organism: Periconia macrospinosa (assembly GCA_003073855.1). Taxonomy (NCBI): domain Eukaryota; kingdom Fungi; phylum Ascomycota; class Dothideomycetes; order Pleosporales; family Periconiaceae; genus Periconia; species Periconia macrospinosa. The sequence goes on from KZ805685.1 coordinate 13,855, forward strand.
TACCAGTAGCCTGCAAGAGTTAGAAATCAAAAGAACATAAGGACCAAGTTGGTGCTGACCCGGATCAGTGCTATATCAGGGGCTGAGATGGCCACTAACGTATTCTCCAATTCCAGTAAACGCAGTGCTCTAGTCATATAGATAAGATGGTCACGACCATCGGCCTGCCAGCTAGCATCGACTAGATGAGAGTATTGCGCTCCGATTGCGAACACTAGATTCAGTATAGCTCTCCATCTGTTAGGAGGTTGAAAGGGACGGTGCTGTTTAATAGAATCAATGTAGCCGTTAAACTCCTTTTCGAAATTATGGGGGAGTATGGGAAAAGAGGGGTGAATGGTCGTTATGTAGCATTCGAATAGTCTTTCGGCTGCCTCTGCTGGGGGTAGTTCAAACTCGTCCACAACAATATCGATGCCAAGGTCATCGCGGTCGAGATAGAAGGTCGAATCTGTAACACATTGAGTGTTACCTTGCCTTGGTGGCTCTTGAGGGAAATCCGGTGCATTTGACGCTGATTCGAAGGCGGGTAGTCTGTTGGGGGACGCCATGTTACTCCCGAGCTGTGCGTGGTGCTTCAGACTTCGTAGCCACTGGACTTCGGAGTTCTGTCCCACAAAGCCAGTTGCCCGCGAATCAAGACTTCGAAATATATCCTCATCTACTACGTCCACGTCTTTGTTTGAGCCGACGGATCCAGACGCGAGTGCCTCGCCGCCTGCACTCTCTTTATCTGATCCAGGATCAATTGATTGCGCTTCAAGAGTGTCCAAGCTGGTACTCTCTCCGATCTTGGGAAACGTCAGTAATGGTTACTCAGATGTGAGCTATTATGTCTGCATCGGTATCCTCTCATTCTGGGTTAGAACCCGTGCATGGGAGATACGCACCGAAATAAGTAGTTCATCGATTCTCTTCCTTTCTCCATCATCAGCTCGAAGCGAGACGTCTCTTAGAAATGCAATGAGCTGGCGGTTCTGACCCGTGATGCTGCTAAGTATCAGTCGTGCATTGAACAAGTGGCATGAGAGATAGTACTCTTTCAGCCGGTCTCTCCGAGTCTCTGTATAAACACATTCCGCGTTACCTTTTTCACACCTCCGGCAGCATGGACGCTCACCGGTACACCGGACCTTGCTAGTCCGACAGCGGATACATGCCCTCAGAACTCGATCCTTCTTATGTTGAAAAGCGCTCTGCCTCGAAGGAGTTGGATTCTGCAGACTCTGAATCGCAACCTTGGGGTTCGGCCCAGTAGATTCCATGACTGAGCGAAAGTGAGACTGTGGCCTGTATTTTCGGCACTACTACAGCTAGTTGTGATGTCTGTTGCTGTTTGAGGGTGTACTCTACGTAGTGGGATATTAGAGCTTAGAAAATATGTTAGCTACTCTACGTCTAGGATGACACAACGGGCGAGTTTTAGTGAGGGTAGAGAAACAGACGATGAATGAGAGTAGAGCGCAATCTGGAAGGCGATTGTACGATTGTGCCACTAGCGGGTTATGACCTATAATAGAGGCTAGGCACAGGGCTATGTTGCTTTCCTGCTGGAGTTCTGCTTGCAGGATAGATGCCCGAGATTGATCGACAGTGCGTCTCGGCTTACACAGCCGTTGTGAGCATGCTGGTACCCTATAGCGTAGCGCACTTTCTCCAGCCTAATCAAGCCTGTGACCTACTTGTATGACCGATTCCAAGCCGCTGTATCGATCGTGGAGATAACTCCGACTGCCTTTCGTTACTGCCCACGCCCTTGATGTAATTTGATTTGGTCTGGACCGCTAAGTCCTTGCAACGCAAGCATGCAGCCCCATTTCTTTCTTGTGTTCGGTTGGGACCTGATGCAGCCATGATGCAGGCCTTGGTCGCTGATTCGGCGGAATTGTTGGCCGCCCCCCTCATGCGCCTTCTGGGACAGAGATTCTACACCTATACTAAATGGCCCTAGTCTCATCGTCTTAAAATTTGCAAGCTCCACCTTGCGCCCTGCAGCATTCAATGTCGGAAAGGCATCGAATCATCTAAATCTTTGAAAGAGGTAGGGCTTTGCCACAAATATCATCCTAGGGTTCATGAGCGATCCATTGGTTTTTTAATGTACAAAACCGTCGCGTTCCTCTCCCTTAAGGCTCCGCGGTAGAGACCGGTGTCCTTGCGCTTCTTGACGCCAACAACGCTGCCAGTGCACAGACGCGCCAAACCCATGGCCGACTTGGTCGCGAACTCCGAGCCTTGCCCGCAGAACACGCCTCTGTTGGATATCGAACTGCTCACGCTCTATCACTCTTATCATATTCATAATAAAATAGCGAGAGAGGCGGCAATGCCAGAGCCTGACTTACGTCGCATGGTTTTACTTTGCAATATGTTCGACGTGATTACCCTTGGACAACACCAGCTGTACCTGGAACGTATGTGCGCTCACGATATTGCGATGCACGGTGCATCCGCACCGCAGATTTCGTCAGGCGACGAGAAAGAGCGCCTGAAGGCTTCGGATGGGCTCTCTGCTGCTACGACGAAGCACACGATGTTCACCAACAAGCATTAAAAGTTAATAAAGGAATGCTGGGAGACAACTATCCCTCGATGCTGACCAGCATGGCCAGCCTCGCATCGACGTACTGCAATCAGGGCCGGTGGGCGGAGGCCGAAGCACTGGAAGTGCAAGTGATGGAAATAAGCATGACGACGCTGGGAGACAGCCATCCCAATACGCTGACCAGCATGAAAAATCTCGCATTTACGTGGAAAAGTCTGGGGTGTGATGCGGAAGTATAGAACTCACGAAGGAATGCGTGCGCCTGAGGCTTCACGTTCTCGGCACTACCCATCTAACTACATATCTTCTTAGGCAGTCTTTCTAGTTGGGAAACAGAGAAAGCCGACATTGGCTCTTTGACTCTACATAGTTAGTAGTAGCTAGATCGGAATAGTTCTTAGCTAGAGGATTATATTCTAGCTATGTGTTTGAGATGGCTATTATCTACACGTTACCACTGGAGACATAAAGTACGGAGAAGTACATAAAGGGTACTTGAGGTAGTGGTAGCCTGGCCGTTCTGTCAGCATGGCGGTTGTGCATTTACTGGTATCTCGCCCCTAGTGCCCGTTAGCATGGCCGACCCGCACCGGGCCTGACCTTGCCCTGACGGCAATAATTTATCGATTTGATGAAGAAGTCCTACTAAAACAGCTATCACCAAGCCTACAGTCTTACTCCGAGGAGCTCTTCGTAGATAACCTATCTTCGTAATCGGGATCATTTTGCGCTAAACGCTTAGCTGCTCTCTCCTCCCGCTCAATGTATCTCGCCTCATCGCCTGCGGTGATCTCCTCTGGAGGGGTTTCCGACCTTTTTCTCTTTTTGACTCCTGGACCAATAGAATGCTGGCCAAGGGATCCTGCTTGCCGCATCTTGGCCTCTGCTGCCGCGAGGTAATCACAGAGTTGTTCGGAAGAAATGGTCAGTTCTTGATGCCAGTCTCCCATTTCCTGCTGCACCAGTTCCTGATAAGCAAAATCACGAAGTCGAAGTCGCAGGTCTGTATGACTGGTGGGATGCCCTTTATCGTCGCGGAATACCTGTTGGCACCGTCAGCCATCGGCTAGGAAGTGCTACACAATACGACCTACCTTGCCCGCAACTACTTGAACTGCGCGCAGCTCAGGTCCGTCATCAGTAGGAAACTCGCGGGTTCGCCAAATCGATAGCGCTGCTTTGCGTGAACCCTTCTTGCCATACTCAATATTTAGACCGACAACAACTGTATTTGCTTGAAGAGCGCGAGGACCCTTGGGACTTGGGGGAACTGTTTTTCGTCGGTCGGCGGCGGCGTCAGTAGTCGTTCTGTGAAGCTTAAAGGCGGTGTGGTCCTTTGGTCCTGTGTCACGGAGGCCCCGGATGTAGACATCGCCGCATGTCGTACCGCATTGCGAGGTTGTACGGGTTGTTGCAAAAGAGAATCGGGAAATGGACGCTAGACGTGCTGGTTGACAACAAGCGCTAATTCTGCTGACATAATCGCGCAGCAGTGAAACAACCTTTGGTGCCCAGAAGCTTGTTCTGATCCCCAAGGGACCGTCCTTTGGCTCCCGCTGTGGGTCTGACAATGGATCCTAATGTGGCTCTCTAGTACGGATCTAGCGCATATTAGAGAGCCCGAAGAGGCTCTTACCACACATTGTACCAACAACAACCACCACCCTTACGTGTAAGCGTGAGCTCTCCTTGTTAGAAACTGTTCAACGCTGCTTCCCCAAACCGTTGAAATATTGCCATCAACGCAAGGTCAGGGCCGGTGCGGGTCGGCCATCTTATTTAGTGGCGGCGGTGGCGACACATGTACCACAGACGAGCTGCATGCTGACACTATAATACCCTCAAGTACAAGCGTCATTAAGAATACATATCGCATGATGAGGGCGCACAGTCACAGCCAGACTATGGTGAACAGAGGTGAGGAAGGTAGCTGATATCTTTACGTCTTGTAACACTCCTGTTGCTATAGTAAACAGACAGAAGGCATCAAAAAGCGTCGAGAGAGAATAGCAGATGCACTTATAGTCACCAAAGGATATTGTAATGAATTATTATGGACTTCCTCCCTTAAGAATGACGCTAGAGTTAAAACTCATGATACCAAGACCCAGACATAAGTATATCACCTGTACTCATACATGGGCAAGTTGACGCGTTTCTTGATGCGTATTGCGTCGTAACGCGTCTGCGTCGATCACGTGATAAAACGCGATAATAATTCCCTTATTTGGTATATCGCGATAGACACGATAAAGGCTTGGCATGTTAAGTCCTAGTGTTAACTAATATAAAAATTCTTCTAAGCCCTTTTATCCTAGAGATAATCTATTAAATTTACTTTAACACCCTTAATATGTTATCTAACATCTCCTCTATTACTGAGACGCCGTCCACACTATTAATTACAAATAGGACCCTACTTAAACCACCTAACTTTCACTTAACTATAAGCACTAAGCATCTTAATATGGGCAGAGTACTTAAAGCAGGTCGTAAACGTCGCTCGCGAGGAAAAGTCAGCTATTTCTGCGCCCAATGCAATATCCGCAAACACTATAAACAACAAGCCATTCGTCATGTCCTTCTAGAGCATCCGCTTAAGCCTAAATCGTCCTCTACACCTCGTATACAGCCTTGAATTAATAATGTATTTACACCTATTATATCTGCTAATGCACTGCGCGCCTTATTTAATACTTAATAATATTACAAGGCTCTAATTAGTCTTATTACTGTTCGTCGCGTCGCATTTCAATACGTTAAATAGAACGAACTAAGAGAGCTCCTACTAGCCTATAATTATGCAATTAGCGACCTTTTAATTAATAGCCGACGCTAGATAATCCAATTACTTACAGTAAATTATAAGCTTTACTATAGTTAACTTAAAGATAGTCTCGCCTCTACTGTTAGTCTAATATACATCTTATCTAACCTATAGATATCTCCGTATTATTATACACTATTAGTAGTGTGCGCGTACTAGGTTAATAGCAATTATAAGCTCTAGAAGGCTCTATTAGCGCTACCTAAATGTTGCTTTACCTACGCTAGAGAGCGCCAGGCTAAGTTAATTCTTAAAGTTCTTAAAAGGTTTAATATCTAATCTTAATTAGGCTACTATACCGGCGATAACGCTACGTTGAATAACACCTGCCTAGAGTAGATAGAAAAAAAGCTAAGAGAGGGATATAGAGTAAGTTTTAAGTTCTTAAGCTTAAAATTAAGCTTACTTTACGCCCAGTCTTTTAAACTAACCTTATTTAGATCTAATACCCGCATAAGCACCGCCGTATTTAATGTATTGCCTATATTATAAACTTCGCCCTTTAAGCCTTCCTTCTAGCATCCTCTAAAGAAGCTTTCTCTACTACTATTAAAGCCGCATCTAATATTTCTAGCAAGGAGCTAATTGTATAATTTTCTAATGTACTCGCCTCGCAGGCGAAAAGATAAAGGGGAGCCTAAGTAGTAAGTAGCAAGCGCACTTACCAGCGACGTGCGAGCAACGCTAGCTAGGATTCAGCAGATAATAAATATAGCAGTATATAGAATATACCTGCGCTACGTAAACTTTACGCGTTAGCTATATAGCTACGTAATTTAACTATTTATATAAACCTCTAGATAGACAACGTTAGGATATAGCTAGGTATTAATAATAGCACTAGGTAGTTCTTCTAGTACAGCGTTATTAAATAGGTATTATAGAAAGAAACTTAAATTAAGGCTTTTTTATTAGATTACGAAAAATCCCTAGGATTAAGTAATTAGTTAACTAGAGATAATTAGAACTTACTTTATAAAGCCGCTAACTTCCTCTAACCCTTTGCTTTAGCAATATTATACGCAAAAGGTGCCAACTTATTAATCTTGCAGTTATTGTATCTTATAGACCTATTATTATTACACTTTAAAAAGAATAAGGTTAGTATCGCCGCTATTTAAGTGCGTAGCTAACTTTATAGATTAAATACTCTAAAAACAGCTTAGAATACAGCCCCTAAATGCTGCGAGCGATTAAGATAGGTTAGTTTATTATAAACAAGTATTATACTCTATTAGATAAATCGCCTGCTTATATTTCTGCCCTTCTGCTTAACCCTAAAAAACGAGCCGCATACTTAAAGCAGAACTAGCCTAAATCCTAGTATTAAGAATTAATTAATAAGGCTCGCAATCTCTAGGATACTAAGTACGCTAGGTACGATGTTCCTATAGCAATTGATACAGATAATCCTCTGCCCGCTATCTTTATAGGCCTACCTTAGAAGAAGCGGCTAGGTCCCGGTCTTAAGCAGCTTAAGTAGAAAATTAAGGTTAAAAAGACACCGTCTTGCGAGACGGACAACTTTATAACCTTTATATCTACTGAGCCTATTAAACTAGATAAAGATACGACTCCCTTATAGTGGTGGTGTTATATTAATTAGCGTAGAACTTATCCTTATCTTAGTCGCATAGCGATTGCTATACTTTCTATTCCAGCAGAGTTATCTAAACTAGAGCGGGTATTTTTAGGTGCTCAAAGAACCTGCTTATAGGATAGGTTATGTCTATCTTACTTAAATATACAGATAATTAAGTGTATTAGTAGCTGGCTGCGCGAGGGATTGATTCGTAAATTTAGCTAGAATGGTATAGGATTACCTATAGGCCTAGTACTAGAGGAATCGATCCTAGATAACGTAGCAGATGCCATTAAGTGGTTTAATTAGCTAGTGCAACCTAAATAATGCTAGATTACTAAATAGAGAATAGATTAAATCCTCGCCAGCTGCGGTTTTCCTCTTGCTATGTAATCTTTGAATCTCTAGTGTTACTTGCATAGAGTACCTAAATAGGTATAGCGCATCCTAAAAGATCTTATTATATCTTAATACGTCTATCGTAATGCTAAGATCTTATCTTGTCGCGTAATAGGATTCAGCCCCTTATCATAATGCGTGTCTCGTCGCAAGAATTAGCGCGTCTAACGCGTTGCCCATGTATGCCTGTACTAAAAAGCGATTGAATAAAGTCGAGAGGGGTTCTTTCATCGTAAGTACTCGCGAAGGGATTTTCCAACATAAGGTTTGGCTGTGGCATGTCCGAGAGATGGCCAGTCTCAATGTTGTAAAAATCACTGGCCCGCATCCCCCGTCCCCCCGCCGCCCGACCATGTTCACCAGCCAGAACTGTGTATCGTTGAGCATTTCCGCTGGTCAGAGTTACATCCTCCGAAGTTAACGATGGATTATTAGCTCGAAAAGCATCCTTCATGATAAGACCGGATGACTCCGTTCTAAGCATCGGGGCTAGTTCTTGCAAAATCAGAATGATCAGGAAAAAGGTCCACCATTTCTTTGGCAGCTCCAACGCAGGCCTGAGCGGTCTGTTTAGTGAAGTTGTCCGGAGCTCTCGGCCGGGTCGCCGTGCGACTGTCAAATCGGCATAGGCAAGGTCGAGTAATAAGAATCTTGGCCCCGATGTAGTGCATCTGAAGCCTAAGCCTTGCCCCAAGAAAGCTGGTATCGGTATTTCCCCTGGCAAAATTCATGGCGAATGGTAAGGAGATTGACCAGGCCTCGAGCTCATTAAGCAGGCTAGAGATAGATAGCTGTGCATCTCTCCAAGACTTCGTGATCACTGTATTTGAATACAGCTGCGTCATGGCTTTCTGCATGATCATATCAACCCGCACTTTGCTCTTCAAATAGGAGCCTGCATTTGTAGGGTCCGAAGTTGCCGAGGCTGGCAGAAAGACGTCTTGGCCAGTATAACCTGCCCTAATCTGCTGGTAGACCGGGAGGTTCAATACTTCATTTGACAGTTGTTCTGTCGCCAGCGGTAGCGGTAACGGCGCTGAGCAGCAACTTTCGCGAACGAAGCTTGGCCGACCGAGGATAGTACTTAACAGTCCCTCCAGAGAATATAATCCCCACCAAAGTCGCAGCAGTGTTTCCTTCTGGTATGCGCTAGTAGTCTGGTCCTCGTTTCGGACATGTAATCCGAGTGCTTGTGCATAACGGACAGAGAAACCCATGATAACCCAAGCTCTACAGTTGTGTTAGCGAGGTAAGACCAGATAAGGGGGTCTGTTTACCTGTTTACGCGTCCTATACACAAAAAGTAAAATGCATGAAAAGCAGTGATCTGGATCTCCATAAGGTCCGGATAGCCAACCAAAGAAGATCCATCTATGCTTAAGATATGGGCGCGAGACCAGTAAAGTTCATGCTCATAATCGCTTTTGTGACATTCTGTTCGCGTTCACTGCAAATACTTTGAACCAATCGCAAAGACCAGATTGAGTATTGTAAGCTGCTTAGTTGATACAGCGGAAGGCGTTCCATGCGGCAAAGAAGTACAATACTGATCAGACAGATCTTTGACGTTTCCTTCAGAAAGTATGGGATAGGAATCCTGAACTGTCGACAAATAGGCGTCCATAAGGCTCCTAGCCTTGCTCTGTGGTGGTAGCTCAAACGGGTTGACCACGTGATTGGCAATCATTGTAGTGTCGTCAAGGTAAAAGGTTGACGCGCTGATTGGCGTTGGGGTAGGGTCCTGTTGTTGACTGATCCTTGACGCATCGGTATGCCGCAAAGAAGCTTTGGCGCTATTGTCTGGAGGTCTACAGGACATTTCATGTCTCGAAGATACCTGTTGAGGGCGTTTCGCATTTTGTTGCAAATCTCTAAGCAGATGTAGCTCTGAACACTTTCCTATATATCCAGTCGCCCGTCTCTCTTCACTTCGAAGCACATCCTCATCTATAGTGTCCAAATTGCCATAGGAGTCCACTTCGGCGAACATATCGGCCTCCCTATGCGTGCCGTTGTGATGGGAGGTAGTTCTTAGGTCTAACGACTCAGCGGCATCTAAGACGTCATTTGTGACCTTAAGCCTGTTAATGTTGTCAGATTTATAGGTACTAATCAAGTGTTGAAGCAAGTGTAGTTGTCTGAAAGGTGATTAGATTGATTCTTCCCTGTCCCTGTTTTTTCGCAAATTTTCTCCTGTTGTATATGTCTGCCAAGTGGGGTAACCGAGGTTCCTGCTATCATGACTCGATATAACTGAGTAGTAATACTCAATCTCACAAACAGTACAAAGGCTATACCCTTCTAGAAGTGGTATAATCTGACAGGGTTCGGTGATCTGTCGGGTTCGCTGATGGAGTACGTTATATATATACATAGGCTAGTAAATAGGTAGGGCCCGGACCGCTTAGTGTGTAGCACTATAATAAAGAACCGGGGATTAGTTAAATGTGTGAAGCGGAAAATCCGTCTCTTAAACCCTGCAGAGACAGAGACATAATCAATACAATTGTTAATCGACCCTTTCATTAGAACATCTATTTCCTATCGTAATATCTGACAAAAAGTAACAGCTTTTTTCCTATACCTAACTATGATTTCAAGCATTAAAAAGAGGATAACTAGCCAACACACCAGTGGTATGTATATTAATGAAAGTCTAGACTCTCTAAATCAATCTCCTCTTTCCTTCTGCGATACTGCAATTTAGACTTAGGATTGACGGTCATGAACTGTCCAGAGATCAAGGGTTCAGTTGTCGTTCCAGGGGCTAGTCTCCAGTCATACTTCAACAGGAGATGACAGAGCGCAAGCTTTATCTCGTTGGAGGCGAAGAAGCGACCAGGACATGCGTTCGTACCATGTCCAAAAGGCAGGAAATCGGGGCTCGTAGTAACTAGTTGAGCTTTTTGAGCGCCGCCAGACTGTTCGCGCATGCGCAAAAATCGGTACATGTCATACGTATCCGGGTTAGGATAAACAGATGGGTCCCACATAGGCGACATGTCTACTTGAGCTCTTTCACCTTTTCTAATCTTCACACCGCCCTCCAGGACGACATCTTTCACGACAAGGCGTCGTAGCTGAACTGAATTTATCTTGTTAGCTGACAATAAATGCTGCAAAGCCCTAGAGACAACTCACGTTTGCCACTTGGTCTCACTCTCTGCGCTTCCTTTATAGCGCTGTCAAGAAGCTTAAGGTTGTACAGAGAAGTCTTTTTCCATCCCTCTTTACTCAGCACATCTATCATTTCTTCCCTCAAGGCGGTAATCTGGGATGGGTCATTCGCTAAACGCAGCATGGTTTCGCATGCCAAATCTGTTGTGGTGTGGATCGCCGCAAAAGATAGGAATAGCTGCAATGCCGATGGATCGTAAGGTTTTCCATTAAACTCCATCTCCGCCCATTCCAAAGCATCGTTGAACTGTGGGATGGGCTCATTGTTGATCCTGGCCTGTTCCTTCATTGCACGACGTTTGGCAATAACAGGTGCGATTATCTCTCGGGCGCGCTGCACCTCCGCACGGACCGTCTTGCCCCTTTGAGAGAAGCGTGATACAATTGGCCTGAGCAGAGACGGTATAGTTGAAGATTCAACACCCACCATGAAAGCATGGGTCGCGTATTGTGTGGTTGTTTTAAGCCATTCTTCATTGCGACAAATCTCCTCGCCAAGGAAAACGCGCGACGAAAGTCGGGCGACGATGCTTGAAATCGCTTTTGATAGACTCGCAGTTTGCCAATCTAAGACAGAGTAAGACAACGGCCTAGAAATGGTTGCTGAAACAAACCAGGAGAAGAGCCGAGAACATGATCTACTGCGAAGGTAGCTTCTTCAGACAACGGTGCTGTAACAGTGTCTATTTGGCGAGTAATTAGCAACTTGGCTTGGAGCATTGCACTGAATCCAACCTACTAAGTAATTTCGTGAGATGTTTCTTGACCATGTTTTGCAACATTTCATCTGGGCGGTCCACAAATGCGAAAGGCTCAAAACCTGATACATGGGGTGGGAAGTCCTAGTACCTATGAGTACTTCTCATGATCGAAATGAAAACGAGGAATTCGAGGTTTGCTTTACAGTTGTAACTGCTTTCCTAAAGTTAAGTGCAGGGTTATTATGAATTATGCCGCCATATTTCGGAGGAAGAACAAGGACTTCTCCGAGTGTCGTGAGCATTTTGTATGGCTTGCCTGCAAATCTCTTCTTGGCTGAAGTAATAATATCCATTCCATCCTTGTAGAACTCGTTTTGTTTTGTAATCCGTAGGCCAAATGTTGAGGGAGGGTTCGCATGGGGAAGGTCGCTCTTACGATTGTAATTCAGAGCAGCCGAGCCAATGATGATAGATAAGAAACATACGATGAGAATAGGCAATTGATCAAAGTTGAGGAAACTCACAGGTGAGCCAAAGGATAGTGGAATCGTCATTATGCCGTCCTTATTCCATAAGACGGGCTTTTGACTTTTGGAAAACCACAACTTCAAAATGTCTCCTCGAAGGGCTGTGGCTAAACACATTTTATAGCTGTCTCAAAAGCCTGTGAAGGGAGTAATCGTGTTGTTTGCAATTTCTGATCATCCGAGACTTCAAGACTCCAATTTTCTCATGCCCCGATGCTCCGATGCTCCGATGCTCCGATGCTCCGATGCTCCGATGCTCCGATGCTCCGATGCTCCGATGCTCCGATAGTAACTATGCGCGCACTATTAGGACCTTTACGCTTCAAAGCAAGGTTGCACCAACCAATCAACAACATGACTACGTACTGGGGGGTCGCACGTCGGGAGGCAGCATATCGAGAAGTTCAGCTAAACTGTAATTTTCTACAAATAAGAAGTCATGCCTATCTACTCCGTTGAATACAATTAGACAACTAGTAATTAGTACACTAACTATGCTGCCTCCCGACGTGCGACCCCCCAGTACATTCCCACTGTTAAATAATGAAGCAACGTCGCAATATCCCAGTTATTCAATGAGTTCATGTTCATTATCTTTGTCTTTCGTATTTAGCGACGTCACAAGTGTGATAGTGAAGGCCGAGCACGACGTTCATATATCGTGAGCAGACCGAACAGCTCGGCTGAACTCAACCTAAAGCTTCCCAAATTAGTAAGTACCATGTTGAAATAGTTTAGAACTATATAAATACCCGCATTTCTATACGCATATATACCCTCCACTACATCTATTTCTCCCCGCACATATATTTAGTAACTCTTCGTCATTCAGCTTGCTAGCCAACATGTCTTCTGTCCAGGGAAAAGTTATCGCAATCACTGGAGGCGCTTCTAGAATAGGATTTGAGACAGCAAAGCTATTGTCTTCACGAGGAGCAAAGGTTTCCATAGCAGATGTCCAGCAAGACCTCCTAACCGAAGCCGGGGCAGAGATAAAATCTATTGGTGGTGAGGTCTTCACGTTCAAATTGGACGTCCGTGATAGAGAACAGGTAGAATCATGGGTTAAGCAGACTGTATCGCATTTCGGAAAGCTTGATGGGGCTGCAAATGTCGCTAGGGTTATGGGAAAAGACATTGCAATCAAGGGTGCGGACGAGATTAGTGATGAAGACTGGGAATTTGTTCTAGGGGTCAATCTTACTAGTCTGATGTGAGCAAATTTCATAACGCAAATTTGACTAAAAGATGGCTGACCTATTTTGTAGGTACTGCCAACGTGCCGAGCTTCAATCAATGAAAGACGGCGGTGCAATCGTGAACGTGGCATCAAGAGGAGGTATTGAAGGGGCAGCCAAAACTTCAGCATATAGCGCTAGCAAAAATGGCGTTATTGGACTCACGAGGTGTGCAGCCAAAGAAATGGGTGCTAGGGGCATCAGGGTGAATGCAGTTGCTCCGTAAGCGTCCCTCAGTAATGACTACATATTTCTATTTTGCAGAGTTACTTATTAGTCTAGCGGACCTACTGAGACACCTATGTTCAACAATACCATGGCAGCCAATGCGAGCAACGGCACTCCTATAACTCGGGGCAGTGCTCTCAAGAATATCGACATTCATTCATAATACTCATTTTTATGAATGCATATTATATTCATTGCAATGAATATTAGCTTGATGAATGAATATCGATATTCGAATATTTGAATATATCACGTGACATTTTAGTTTGAAAATCTGGGAATTTTGCTCGCGATCTCGTTCCGAGGATGCCACCTTACAACCCTACAAACATCTACAACACGATTACCTACCAACGCCATATTACGATGGCTGCACCAAATACTCTGTTCATTGCCGGCACCGCTTCTCTTGCC
>KZ805686.1:0-28639 GCA_003073855.1 Periconia macrospinosa
GAAGGAGAAGGAGAAGGAGAAGGAGAAGGAGAAGGAGAAGGAGAAGGAGAAGGAGAAGGAGAAGGAGAAGGAGAAGGAGAAGGAGAAGGAGAAGGGTGTGTGTGTATAAGAATGTATGTGGGAGGAAAAAGAAGAGATGTTTTGGTGTTTTTTTCGTGTTTTTAGCTTTGGTTTGGTTTTTGGGAAGGGTTAAGAAGGGTTTGGAGTTTTTGTGTGTATGTTTGTGTAAAGAGAATAGGATAGGATATACGGATGTTTTGGTAGTAGGTGTTAGCTGTTATAAATTTATGTACATAGGTAAGATAAAAGCATGTAAGTTGTTTAAGTATAGATAGATAGATAGATAAATTAGATAGATGAAGTAATAACTTACAACTATATACAAAACTATATATACAACGTAACAACCCTAATATTACTATAGAAATTTAAAAAAGCTAGGTTGGAAATATACTTAGGAATAGGAATGTAGTTAGGTATGTATGTAATTTAAATTTACTATGTAAGTTATGTGTGTGTGTGTGTGCGTGTATATGTATACAACTTCTTTTTTCTCTTTTTCCTTTTAGCTTTTTTTTTAACTAACTACTACCTACTTACTAACTATACAACACTTATATATCCTTCCACATAAACTTCCTCCCTCCCCCCTACCCCTATTTCCCCCAAAAAGCCCTCTAATATATAAATTAATATAAGAATACGTTAAACGCAGCGTTAAATAAAGCGTAGAATAGAGGAAAAAAAGAGTAATTAAGAGAGTAAAGTAGTTATTACACAAGTTTCCAAAAAAATCAGATAGATATATATAGATAAATAACATTAAACTCCCCCTTTACAATTATATCCTTAAATCTAAAATTAAACTTAGAATAAACAATTATATATAGGGAATTATTATGTACATGTATACATCTCTACACAGGTTTAAAGTTATTATCATCATCGTTATATATACATACAGTAAATTTATAATAATAGGTAGGATAAGATAAAAGGTGCAATTAGGAGACGTAAGTAGGAAGTAAGAAGGAGGCGTGGGATGGGAAACGCGAGATAGAAGGGAGTGAAGTAGTTATGTACATGTAGGTACGGTATATGTAACTTGAGTGATTATAACATGAATCTATTATAGGCACGCGAGAGGGGGGGAAGGGGGAGGGTGGAGGGGAAAATAGATAAATAAGTACGAGCTATTATATATTGACTAAAAAGAAAAAGAGGGAAGAGGAAAGAAAAATACAAAAAAGAGATAGAGAGATTATTTAACTAACTAACCTCCTACCGAGGAAACTACAGAAAAATAAAGGAGATACGGAAAGATAATAAACGCCTCAAGATCACTTGACTTCACTCCACGCAGACCTTCTTGAAAAAACGCCAACTCCATCTCCACTAAATCAACTCGCCCTCGCCCTCATCCACCTCCCCATCCTCATCATCCCACTCCACATCATCAGCCATTTCCTCAGCCTTCCTCTGCACCTCCGCAAGCCCAGACATCTCCTCCACCCAGCCCTTCTCGTTAAGCGCGCGTTTGACAAACCCCCACGGATCCTCCTCATACGCCTTAATCACCCTGTCGCTGCACGCGGAGCAGCAGTCGTACGGCTGGCCCGCGACCTGGAGGTTGGTGAAGTTGTTGAGGTAGCCGCGGATGGTGTGCGGGACGCTGCCGAGGGGGTGCACGAAGGGCGCTGGGAGGGAAGGGTGTGAGGACGAGGGAGACGACGTGGTGATTGTGGGGTTGTTGGCTGCGTCGACGGGGGCCCGGGCTTTGGACGGGTGCTGGAGGATGCTGACGAGGAGCTCGACGAGGAGGCTGGAGGCTAGGGGTGCCACGCCGGGCCGGGTCACGGTGCATTGCTGGTCTAGGGTTGCGTTGCTGAGGGACTGTTTTGTTGGTTAGTTTGTGTTTTTTTGGACGATGGATGGGGTGGGAAAGTGCTTACATCGGCAGGGGCAACGACATCGTTGCAAAAGTAGCAGCCTACTTCTTCTTCGCCGTTGGTCGAGTTGACTTTGAGGCCGTGCCGCATCACGACGTACGTGTCGAAGCCCAGCGCTGCGTTGAGAACTATCTTGCCCGTCGATTTCCCCATGACGGTGGGCAGCCATCTGCTTTCGCGCGTGTCCATGAGAAGGAATATTGCGTCGTGCTCGTCCACAAGCTTCTTCAGTTTCTCAAAGTGCTGCTTGGTCTTCTCTTCGTCGGTGATGGGGTGCCCCAACATGGGTACTTCCATTACATGTCCAGTCGAGTCAACACCGGGATAGATCTCCTCCAGTGCAGCCGCCGCACGTTCGGCCTTCTTAGCGCCTCCCTGCAAGCAGTCCTTGAAATTGAATAGGGGTTGTCGCACGGGGTTCGAAAAGCTGACATTCGCGTTATCGATGAATGTGATTTTCCTCACGCCCCATCCCATCAACGTTCGGGAGACATAGGATCCTAGAGTACCGGCGCCGAGTAGTAAGCACTTGCAATTCTTAATCACGTCCAAATCTATGTTGGGTGCTATCCGCCATTTGATAAGCTTGAGGTTGAGGTCAACGGCTTGGTCGGCAAGCTTGCGTTCGTCCATGTACTCTGAAAGATCAACGCTGCGAGACGTAAGTTTCCCCGCGTCATTACGCTCCCAGCCAGTGACTTTGGGCATCTTTGGTGCTTTCGGACTTGCTCCGCCTTCTGCAGCGGACGGGGCCGCTGCTTCAAGGGACGCATCAGATTGGAGCTGGAGGATCAGGGAGTTGGCATTTTCTCGCTGGACATGGGTATCGCGATAACAAAGAATCTGTACGTCGTTCAGACGCCACCGATGCCGTATTAACACCAGCAAATTCCGCAGCGGCCAGCCGGGATTTTCTTCGTATGTGGATGGGTCAGCAAATGATACAAAGCGGTCTGCCTTATCTACGCCGTCGAAGAAGCCCTTTTCGTAAGCATCCAGTCTTCCAATGACCCATCTGTAGCCAATATCGTGGCCGTGTGTGGTGGGTGTTTCGGGCGGTTCTTCACTATCCGTGTTTCCCCCGCGCACTCGTTTGGCCAGGAAAAAGCCTCGCTGGCGGGTATCTGAGCTATATTTCCATGTTTGGACAGCATCGACGAGCTGTGTTGTCTCGTGGGAGTTTAGCCGGCCGATGCTGCCTGATTGTCTCCACACGGGTTCTGATTGGATCGCGGGGAAGGCGAAGTGGTATGTGAACTTGTACTTTTTGAGGTTCGCGAAGGTGATGAGTGTGAAGGCAGAAAGAAGGGACGGGCATTCGAAGATGGATCCATCGTGGATAGCTTCCCAAATCTACGCCATGTTAGACTGACGGAACCTACATGGGTGGCGGAGGAGGAAATGTACCGTTTGGCCGCACCTTTCGAGGGTGGCTGATCGGTCGAGATTTTTGAAGTCTTCGATAGTATTGCAATTCTTAATGATGCCCTCGGCGCGACAGAAGTTGGGTGGGGTGCTAGGAGCTGAAGTCAGCTACACATGACAGGAGACGATGGAGCGCGGATTATACAGACTCGTCTGATGTCAGGGCATTTGGGTGGATCTGGATGCGCATGGAGCGGGAGGTGTGATCGCCGGGGCGGACTTCGTACAGGCCTAGGACCTTGCGGGCTGAATCGTCGAGGCGGTCATGGTTGATCTTGATATGTGCTAGAGCCGCATAGAACTGAACATCGACGTCGCTTTGCCAGGGCGCAAATCGAAGGGGGGTAGTAGTAGTAGTAGTAGTTGTTGCCGTAGTCATTTTGGCCACGGGTTGGAGACGCAAAGCGACGAGAGAAGAGGGAGATTTTTGGGTAAACAAGCTTCAGCTATGTAGTATGCGGTGGTGAGTGGGTGGGCGGGTATATGATGAAGGGAGGAAGCAAGGCAACAAAGGACGGCAATGGAAGAGGGCTAGGGCGCGTGCGATGATGGAGTCATAGGCAAGGAGTGCTCATGTACAGAATTAATCCTCGAGGAGTGAATAAGAGTAAATGCGTGGTCACGGGGCGGGTGAATGTCTCAGTTGTAGCTTATTGATGGAGGTCACATTACATGTAGCTCACAACAGTACCAGTACCTGTCCCTGTATGCATGTGTAAGGTAAGGTAGTTACTAAGTAAGTTACCCCGCTCTGGCGAATGATGGATGGCGGGGCATCAGTGCCAAGACGGTCCGACCCGAAACAACCTCGAGTCCTCGACGCGTTCCTGAACAACGTTACCCCTCAACACCATACACCCACCCATCGTACGCATCACCAGAATAGAACCCCTCGAATCATGTTCATCGGGCTGTGCGGAGGCAATCTACACCACCTTCCCCCTACCCTCACCTCCGATAATAATTGATCTTCTCAGGCATCTGCGCGGGCAAGACGACCATTGCATCCTATCTGGTCAAGGAGCATCAGTTCAAGAGAATCCACCTCAATCGTCATGCTGCCACTCCCGCTGTCGAGAAATCTGCTTCCAATGCCCACGTTTCGTCCCTCGAGCGCTCCCCTACCGATGATCGTTATACTTTTGCCAACATAGATACCCTGCTCGACTTTGTAACCCTGCACTGGAGGGAGAGATTCGTAACCACCGATATATGGGATGACAAGGTTGTCGATGCCCTGCTGCGTCGCCCCTTCTTCTTGCTCGTGAGCGTCGACGCCCCCGTAAGCACCCGATGGCAACGCTTCAAAGACCGTTGCGCTGCCGACCAGCTCACCCCTCCTACTCTCGAAGAATTCGTTCTACGCAACGATGACCACCTCTTCGCTCCCGATACCGGCCTGCAAGTCATCTTTGAACGGGCCCAGTTGAAATTGCTCAACGCGACCACGCTGCTTCCGCCTCTATATTCCGCCCTGAACGCCCTCGATCTCCCAAGTGAGGCACGCCTTCGCCCCAGCTGGGACCAGTATTTTATGCAGCTCGCAGACCTCGCTGCACATAGAAGTAATTGCATGAAGAGGCGTGTTGGCTGCGTTGTCGTACGGGAGAAGAGGGTTATAAGCACCGGGTACAACGGGACACCAAGGGGCATGACCAATTGCAATGGAGGAGGATGCCCGCGCTGCAATAGCGCTACAAAGGGTGGTGCTGATCTGTCTGCCTGCCTGTGCCTCCATGCTGAGGAGAATGCTCTTCTGGAGGCCGGACGTGACCGCATCGGGGAGAATGCCACATTGTACTGCAACACATGTCCCTGCCTTACCTGCAGTGTCAAAATCACCCAAGTCGGCATCAGTGAAGTTGTTTACAACCAGGGCTACCTGGTGGATACCAAAACCGCAGAGATTTTTGCCGAAAGTGGTGTCCGTCTTCGACAGTTCACGCCGCCTCGTGAAGGGCTAGTACTTCTCTCGCAGAACTCGTTCCAAAATACAAGTTCACGTCCGTTCGAACACTCTCTTGGAAGACGTACGACAGGTCTTAGATGATAGCAATTTTGTCCGCCCACTTAGATGAGATGAAATAGGACGAAGCATAACTTTGCATTAAAAATGTACACCTGGCACTCCTGCCAATTTGCGAACTCTTTCTACTTGAGCCATCGTTGGTCCATTTTTCGTATTAGGCGACACCGCCACGGCTGCATGACTTGTGGTGGCTGAGCCATGGTGGGTGGGGGCCGATAAATACATCTATCCACCACCCTTCCATCTCAACGTAACACTTTGCGCAGTTTCGATTTCTAATTCCTTCATAATGTTGTAGCGCTCAAGGCATGACAAACAACAACATGTATTCGCCGCTGAAGTCGCGGGGACGAACTATTCGACTTTTGACGGTTCACCCTGGCCGGTTCCTTAACGACCCCATCGACGCTACTTTAATCGAAACCACCATTGAACAGGCAGCACGCAATGGCTACACAACCATTTCTTACACATGGGGTAGCATCGACACGAATAGGCAGTGGCTCATTCAATGCAATGGCATTCAGTATTCTATTTCGAACAATCTTTACAACGTTCTTCGCCGGCTGAGGCGGCCCGACGTCCCAATCCTTGTGTGGGCAGATGCCCTGTGTATCAACCAAGCTGATTTGGCAGAGCGGACACACCAGGTTGGTCTAATGGGCGAAATATACAAAAACAGCTCCGAAACCGCGATATGGCTTGGGGAACCAGCTATAGATGATGACATGTGCCGTCGCTTCTTTCACTGCATCTCACAAGAGAACCTGGCATCGGTATTGAGAGGTGGCCCGCCTCGAATAGCTTGGCACGGGGATAGTCGGGACAGGAAATTTCTTCGAGAGTATCTCTCCACATTGAGAGACACGTGGGAAGAGTCGGCTACGCAAGATGATGTTTTTGGGGCTTTCTGTCTCATCCAAAGCATCGCGGAAGGTACCAGCGCGCCCTTGTTCAAGCGATTTGAAATTCGGCGAAATACCGAGAACCCTTTCATAGGAGTCGAGTCGAAGGCTGCAGGAATTTTGGGTGGATTAAGAAGGTTAATTAGAGCATCGTGGGTGAGTATTCACATCATCCTTTGATAGACAACCAGGTCACCACCGGGGGTCTTTTCTATTCCGATATCTCAGAAATCATTTACCTTACCGAAGCTTACAATAAACTTGCAGTGGAAACGAATATGGGTGATTCAAGAGACAGTATTGGCGCAAAAAGCTACCGTTCATTTCGGCATGCTCTCAGCTCCATGGTCAATGTTCGCTACGGCTGCGGCCTGCTGGACACGAGACCATCATTCGCTGTGCTTAGATCTTTCGGGCACCTTCCAAGGTCACGACGTGTTGAATCAGTTCAGTAATGCCGTCTTGCAGATTGATGCAACACGCAATGATCACCAAAATTCAGCGACAGGATCTACTTTACTTTCATTACTCTGGAAGTTCCGACCGCTGGAGGCGAGCGATAAACGTGACAAAGTCTACGCATTGATTGGTTTGACGACGAACTGGCAACGGCGTCCGCCCATGGAGCCAAATTACAACATTGATACGGGCACAGTGTTTCTCCGGACAAGTGTCAACAACATTCATCGGCACCAGTGTCTCACAGTACTTGCTGGCGATCTCGAGGCTACGCTTAATCGAAAAAGGATATCAGGCTTGCCCTCGTGGGTTATGGACTGGTCACTCCCCTGCCTGCCCCAAGAAATCGACAGAGTAGCATCACTCGGTATCTACAACGCGAGCGGCGGTCGATGCGGCCCCGTGCGTCTCCACAAACAAGAGCCCATCCTAGAAATCGAAGGCGTCTACGTCGATTCCATCATCGCCGTGGGCAACGTAAGTCGACACACGCAAATCAGCGACACGCACGCCGTAATCCGCGAATGGGACTGGATGTGGCGGGCGCAGGAACATAAACGCAGAAGCGCAAGCTACCCTCTGACGCGAGGAGGGACCTACCAAGACGCCTTCTGGCGCACCCTCATCGGCGACCAGGTCCAGGTCGCCACGGACTCGAAGGGCCTCAGGCACCGCCGCGCTACGCCCGACGACGAGAGCTCTTTCCGCTCCTGGTACATGTGGTTGCGCTGCATCTTGCGCGACACCCTCGACCGTCGCGCGTTCTTCTCCGAGCGAGATCTCGCCGAGGGCATCGCGTCCATCCACTACGCGCTCAAGACGGCGACCGCGTCACGCCGCTTCTTCATCACTCGCGAGGGCTTCATGGGCATTGGGCCCAAGACGACGGAGCCGGGCGACGTCGTCTACGTCGTTAAGAACAGCCATGTCCCGTTTGTGCTGCGGCACGCGCTCGATAGGGAATGTGGTCGCGGTTCGCAGTGGCAGACGTTAATCGGCGGCGGCGGTGGTGGTACTGCTAAACCCGAAGACAGGAAATCTAGAAAGTTGAGTGCTTGCTACCGTCTCGTCGGAGACTGTTTTGTGCATGGAGCCATGGATGGCCAGTTTTTCCGAAAAGGAGACGAGGAGGTGGTGGATAAGGTGTATTTGATCTGACCATTTCCCCTTAATCGCCCCCCTGGAGGAGTGTATAAAGGATATTCACTTTCTTCCTTTATTCCAACGTTTTCTTCTTCTTTTCTTTTAACATTTGCGCGGACGCGGACGCGGGCGCGACTGCTGGATTCCCGTTCGCCTCTTCTTTTTCCGAGATACCCCTTACTTTTAAACCTTTATTGTAAACTATACACCTTTTTCACGGCTTTTTATTAGTAGTTTTATACCTTAATACTCAAAATTTAAGTACTTAGTTGGACTATATTCCCCCTCCTCCTTTTCCTCCTATCGTTGTCCTCTTTACATTTATTAAAATCTTGATTTACATCCATCCATCCATCCATCCATCCATCCATACCTCCCTACCTCCATCCATACATAGGTACCTATATATTCCTATCCTTCCTATTAAATATAACCCCTTACTTACTTAGAAGGATTATATATCTAATTTCTCTCTCTCCTTTCCCAAACAAAACCCCCACCAACCTCCCTCTCTACCTCTCCCTTTTCTTTCCCTTACTCCTCCTAACAATTCCCACCCATACATAGTACACCTCTCCATCTTATACACACCTTAAAACAAATATATAAAAAAAGGGGAAAAAAAAAGTAGACGTGTTAGTTTTAATATTAAACCCCCGCCCCTCTCTTTAAAAAAAAGATAGTAGGGTTTTTATATGCGGAAGTAAGTATGTTAGTTATTTAATAGGGTTTTTGGGGGGAGGTGGGGGTAGAGGAAGGGAGGGGATAAAGGGGGGGGGGGGGGGGGGAAAGGGGGGATAGGGGGGATAGGGGGTTCTTTTGTAGATGTGTATGTGTATGTGTTATTTTAATTAAAGGATTTAGATAGGGGGTAAGAGAATCTATCTATGTATACTTTTTTGTAGTTAGGGAGAGAGGAAAGGGAAAAGAGGAAAAAATAGGTAGGTGGAGGGAGTGGGGTTTAAGTACGATAGGGGTGATAAATAGGGAATAAGTATATATGTGTGTGTGTGTGTATAGTACTATGTGTTACGGAAATAATTTTTAAATTAGGTTCTTTATGTAAGCTTTTTGTAGGATATTTTTTGTATGG
This sequence comes from Periconia macrospinosa, assembly GCA_003073855.1. Classification (NCBI taxonomy): domain Eukaryota; kingdom Fungi; phylum Ascomycota; class Dothideomycetes; order Pleosporales; family Periconiaceae; genus Periconia; species Periconia macrospinosa. The sequence continues at coordinate 9,004 of KZ805686.1, forward strand.
GTATAAAGGTTTTTGGTGTTTTGGTTTAGTGACCAAGGGGAGGAAATGTAGTTGGGGAGTGGTAAGTTGTTTTTTTTTGGGTGGGGTTTGCTTGGTTTCTTTTTTTCCCTTTCCTTCTTTTTTTTTAAGGAAGTTATGCCGTTTATATATAGATGTGTTTGTGGGTGTAGTTGTGAGTAGTTAACTAGCCGCACAGCATTCCCCGGCATTCAGCATCAATCGACATCCGTTGTCAGCCTGGCAGCGTTAGTTAGTTGCAAATTTCAAAAAACATGTGAGCTCACCAATCTATTCCCTCAAGCTTACCGCATACTTACACAAACATTTAGTCAACAGCGAACGGTCCCGATGTAAAAATCATGCCATCCGTCTACCCATCATCCCATTCCATCGATAAAGTTTAAAAATTTCGAAAAAAATGTGAGCGAGCGAGCCGAACCCCCCACGCGTGTGCGCCACATTGTTCTTACCTTACGCAATTGTCCAATGATGGGGAGCTAGTATGGGGTCTTCTACCGTTTGTTCTTTTTTTCTCTTTTCTTTTTCACGTTTCGGGAAGACGTTTGCCTGGACTCTTTTTGGGGATCCTCGGCTGGGTCTCCGATCCATTGATAACTTACATGTGCTGCACGCGCACGTGCTGCCTGCTTTGTCCGCCCGTCTACGAGGAGTAACTACAGCGACAGCATGTGCAATTGTGCCCAGCGACATGCGCTGATAAGGTGGATGGAGTGCGTGGACGAGAGGCGGAGCCAGGTGGAGAAAGAACGGCGAGGGCGTCGAATGTTTGCCTGCATATGGAAGTACGTATGTATATGGGTGCGAGATAATGCTGCCTGCTGCGGTCGCTGGAAGAAGAAAAAGCAAATGTGTTGTGTCGTCCAACTAACCTCAACAATGAAGCCGTTCCCTCCCGTCGGACCCCAGCCCCATCCCGGTCTTGTTGAGCTCGTGTAGTGGAATCGAGAGGGCATGGCCATGGCATTGAGGGATCCACCCGTCGGTTACCATACCCATTGTACCATACAAGCCACAGCACATGGCTTCCCTGCCGTGCTGGCGGCTGTAATAAGTGAGCACGTGAAAAGGAGCGGTAGGGTCACTGAGGCTGCCTTGGTGGCACTGACATGACAGGTCGCAAAGTCATACCGCTCCTTCTATTGAATTGCCAAATGCGTCGCAGGTGTTCGGTGATTGTGGGGCTGATTTTGCCATACCGAGGCGTGCGTGTGTGGTTGTCGGCAGCATCTGATAGATGGATGGAATGGATGTATGTGGTGACTAAGCAGATCTCGCCTAAGTACCGACGCGGTACTCGGAATGCGCTATCTGTTCCTGTTCGTTCGTCTGCTGCTATCAAGCGTCTGTCTCTCTTCACATGACGATGATGCCCGCCCGTTTTCTGCGACTCTCAATTTCTCAACATGCTACAGCGTTGACGCCATTTGCTGCCCCCTACCCTGCCCTGCCCTGCATCGTGCAGCGCAGCACAGCGCACGCCGTTATCATCATTACTCGTTTCTCTGCGGAAATCAGACCGGGATATCAACACGCAGCTTGACACTGAGGACCCACGATAAGGCAGCAGCATGGGATAGGGTCCAGTGTTTTTATCAAACCTCACCGTTGAGGGAGCACGCCATGCAACAACCCCTCATTTTGAATCAATCTATATCCGTCGCGCCATCTATTCTGGTGGCTTGAATGGTTGGCTTCGCACTCCGGCCCAACCAGCTACTTTAGCAATACGAAGGCGATGCCGGCTTGTTGTTTTGGAGACATATCGACATTACATTAGGTATCAACCCCATTACTCCGGGTAACTATCGACCAGAGGCATCGCAATGCATACCAATGGCTGGACGCGGAATCGGCACGGAGTACTAGCACATAGTGTCGACAAGAAGATTGGATAGCTAGGTTTTGACAGGTATGAATTCATGGTCTGGTTCATATGGCTACCTCGTTATTTGGCTAGAGGCACGGCCGAGAGACGCGGATTGGGCCAGAGCGAGGAAATACAAAACAAGCGCGCGCGGCGGACATGTGTACATGGTGTGAGTTGACGATGGCGAAGCTGTGCAGATCAAATAGTCACCAAGGAGCGGATGAGTCCGATGAGATGGACTGCGTGGGTGTCGTTCTGGCCCTTATCTTGAGCCTTGTCCACGCCTCGGAGCCGTGACGTTTGACAGAACAGAGCATGGAGGAGCTGGCCCGTGCGCCTTTCACATGTCAGACGGAGAGTCGACTTGCCTTGAGTGGCTCAGCATCAGACTGATGGACTGACACTGACTGACTGACTGACAGACTGACTGAATCAATGGATGCGTATGATGGATGGATGCAGGGGATTAATGAATGAGGGCTGCATTGCATTTTGCTGCTTCCCATCCATCCGTCAATCAAAAGGCGCAATTCAATCACAGCCTACTTCATCTCAACGTATTGCTCCAAATAACTAACTTTGGCTACCTCGATTGCACCATACAAAGCCAAAGCCAGAGCTATAATTTAACTCGCCCCTCTCCCTCGCTCCCAGCTCTTTTTTGCATTCCGGTTTCCTGCTTTCCCCCTCCTCCAAACACGAAAGAAGTACTACTTGAGGAGGTACGAAAAAGGTGCGTACGTACATATAATGCACACATCAATGTAGAGGTGTGCTGCCTGCCTGCCTACATACATGTATCTCGACTGGATGCATCATTATCATCCCTCTTATCGATATGAGCACGCACGCACGCACCATGTCACTTTCACATGCCATTCATTCCTCCAGCGTCACTTCACACCACCCACCCGCTCGCCCCTCCCATCTGAACATTTTCTGGCGCCATCCCCCAAGAGCGCAGCGCACCCGCCGTTTTCAGCAGCCCTGTCTGTCTGTCTGTCTGTCCGTCCGCTTGCCCCTTCGTCATTTCCTCGCCCCCCTTCTCCCATAAATAATCTCTAGTTCCCTCTTCCTTAGTCTACATCCATACATTTGTTGTATACATTCCGCTCCCACCTCCAGCTCCGCTACCCATTCACATCACCCTTCTAACTCCATCCATCCACCAGCAGCCCGTCAATTTCGGTCCCACACAAACAGTCACATTCTTTGACGTCGGATCCGACGCATTTTTGTACAAGATGCCTCACGCAGAACACGTCAACGGTGAGAGCCATGACACCCCCATCACCAATGGCGAGAAGCCACACTCCAAGGTCTTGTCTGTACGTATCCCTCTTTTTCTTTCTTCTTCCACTTCCAATTGAACCTCAATTCCTACCATATCTTTTCCCGCATTCCGTTTTATACTAACATCTCCTCAGCATCTCTCCACCTACCCCGTCTTGAACGACACCTACAGCGCCTACAAATCCCACCCTTACGGCCAAAAATCGCTCTCTCTTGCACACCAAACCTACGTCCGCTTCATTGCTCCTCTCCACCCTTACCTGCAGACGCCCTACTCATACGTGTCGCCTTACCTCACGCGCGCCGACGAGCTCGGCGACACGGGCCTTAGCAAGGTCGACTCGCGCTTCCCCATTGTCAAGGAGGACACCAGCAAACTCAAGGAGACGGTCATTGGATACGTGCATGCACCGCTGCAGCTCGTGGGCCAAGGCAAGGAATACCTGCTCAGCACCTGGTACGACGAGTACAACAAGACTCAGGGCCAACCTGGTCTCGTCAAGCACGCCAAGGCACTCGTTAGCACCGAGTTGAAGCTCGGCATTGACGGATACAAGCTCGCAAAGTCGTATCTGTGGAAAGGAAAGAAGGAGGTGAACAAGAAGGTGAATTAAGTGATTGCGTCCGTGACGAGGGACCGGCGCCTGGCTGTAGAATAGAGAAGAAGGGGAGGTGAGACGAGGGTGGGGAGGGCGAGATTTCCATTCGTGTACTCTTTCCGTATTTTAGATACCTGTTTGTTTTTTTGAGAGGTCAGGGTAGTGGATGGGAACCCTTACCATTGAACTGGCGAATGCACACTGTTGATATTCCGTGGGGGCTCAATTGTTTGTACCAAGGCAACTTTGAGGGTATGCGGGATAGACTGAAAATAATTCATGACAAAGTTTCCTTTTGTTCCATCAAGTTTTCCGCCAGATGATGCCTGTGTTGTAGTTGATGTGCGTGGAGCTTTGATTCATTTGTAAATGATATTTGATTCAGAAGCCTATGATTTTTTTGGTCTATCTCCACTCTCTGAATGCTCGAAACATACATGCACGCCCTCTCCTGGGTGGGTGAAATGGGTGGCAGGCTGCCCCATGGGACAAATCATTGCTTGCTCATGGAAAACAGGACCAACCTCGCTTGTCAAAAAGAGGGGAAAAAAATAAACCATTCATTTCGATAATCGTTCGTCATGGGGACATTTGGAGAACTTGGAGAAACATGACAAAAGTGACCCACTCAAGTTATTTTTGCAGTTGTGTCCCTTTTGAATAACTACGCCTCCCCCCCAGCCCAGCCCCAGCCAAGCCAGCCGTTTACGTTACACACCTAATTTGTAATAAAAAAAGGGAAAACGTCTTTTGTGGAACGCCCCGTCTTTCGATTCCCTTTCGCCAACCCCCACTCTCTAAAACTGTAACGGGGTGAAGAACCACCTGTTCTTGCCGGACTGGTATCGCTCCTCAAAGGCCTTCTTGACCTGCTTCTTGGCGTCTTCCCGCTGCGACACCTCCTTGAATGTGTCGTTTGACACGACGCCCTTGAGGGTCTCGAGCTCGATGGTGTAGCGCGTGGGCATCAGGTGGGTGTCTGTTTTGAGATTGTGGTTGTGTTAGCCGGTGTAAACTCTTGCGCCAATTGGCTTTCAATTTATCCAACTTTGAAGTCCTTTTCTTTTTTGTCTTCTTGTTCTTCACTTTTCCCAACACAGCGGAGGGCATCTTTGTGGGGCTGACGTACAGTTGACCTGCTTGATGAAGGGCTTGACCTTGCTCTTCTTGGCCTGCTTGGTTTTCGACATGCGGCGGGTGACCTTGGAGGGGTAGCGCTCAATGCCGGCGACGAGGGCGTGGGGGAAGGGGTGCGACTTGGTGCCGTTGTCGAGTGGTGAGATGATCACGCACTTCTTGCCTGCATAGCGGCCCCGGGTGATAATCTGGAGATTGCGTGTGAGTTTTTCATAATGTTCGAGCAAGGGAGCGGTTCGAGCTCTGGATTATGGGGGTTGTAAACGTACGACAACGCGTCCGACCTTGAGGCTGTGGAACGGATTGTTAGCTTTTCTGCTTTCAAATTTTTGATTGCTGGAGGGGGACCTGGAGAAGAACGGCGATTTTTGAAGACGTTCGGTTTTCGCAGGCGCTTGGCTCTCCATCCAAATGCCCGCCGCCGCCGCAAGCCTTGCAATCGCCAATCGCCGTGCTTCTGCAGGTATTTCCCTCGGAGATGGTGTTGAGGTGTACGTACAACTTCATCTTCGCTGTTCTTTCGGGCGGGTGTGGATATGGAGGGTCGTCGGTTCGTTGTGAGGTGTGTTGATGTCTCGCCAGGCCCAAATTGTTCGTGTGCGCTACGGTCGCTAAAACCTTTCTCCGAGCCCCGCCCGCGCTAAGTCGTTCTGGTGAGCAAGGTTATTGCCGCCCCATCGAAAAAAAAGTTACAGGGCGGCCCAGCATTCGTGAAATAAAGTCGAAAGAAGTCCACCGTTAATTTTTTTCCCTTCGCACTCCAGTCATGAAAATCAAGGCGCTTTCGAGGTCCGGTGCCTCGGCGCAGACTCCTGGAGCGGTTGCCATCAAACACACGCGCAACCTCGATCCCAACCAGCATCCATTCGAACGAGCCCGCGAATACACAAGAGCGCTCAATGCCACCAAACTCGAGCGCATGTTTGCGAAGCCCTTCCTTGGCGACTTCACACCCGGCCATGTCGACGGTGTCTACAGTTTTGCCAAAGACCCCGAGAGTCTCGAGCATTTTGCATCCGGCAGCGGCGACGGCATAGTCAAGGTGTGGAACCTGACGAACCGGCAGGAGAAATGGCAGAGCCAGGCGCACCAGAACATTGTCAAGGACATGTGTTGGACGAGAGATAAAAAACTCTTGACCTGCGGAAGCGACCAGAAAGTCAACATGTTCGAACCGTACACCACCCCGTCGAAGAGTCCGCCTGTAGCGACATGGCATGGTGGCGCATTCACCTCTTTGGCACATCACCGGAATCTACCCTCCTTCGCGGCGGCATCGGATAAAGTTTCTATATACGACATTTCAAGGACCTCTAGTGCTCCGACACAGACTCTACAGTGGCCTTCGGCGATTGATACCATCACTTCCATAGCATGGAATCAGTCAGAAACCTCTATTATAGCTTCCACCGCAACAGACCGCGCCATTATTCTCTACGATTTGCGCACAAACTCGCCACTTCATCGAACCGTGCTCCATCTTGCTTCCAACTCAATCACCTGGAATCCAATGGAACCCTTCAACTTTGCCGTGGGTAACGAAGACCACAACATCTATGGGTAAGATTGATGCCACCATACCTTGTTTCACTTTACTAACGTTGTTCAGATTTGACATGCGAAACATGAAGCGCGCATTGAACGTGTACAAAGGGCACGTTGCGGCCGTCATGAGCGTCGAGTTCAGTCCGACGGGAGAAAAACTGGTATCAGGCTCGTACGACCGATCCGTGCGTCTATGGGACCGTCAGAAGGGCCACTCAGAAGATATCTACCACACCAAGCGGATGCAGAGGGTGTTCTCGGTCGCATGGTCCGCAGACAACAACTACGTCCTGAGCGGCAGCGACGACGGCAACGTCCGATTATGGCGCGCAAAGGCGTCCGCTAGGCAGGGTATCAAGTCTGCTGCGCTCCGACAGAAGCTGCAGTACGACGAAGCGCTCAAGGAACGATATAAGCACATGCCTGAAATCAGACGCATCGCGCGCCACCGGCATGTGCCTAAGGTGGTGAAGAAGGCGGGCGAGATTAAGAACGAGGAGCTCAAGGCGATTAAGCGGAAGGAGGAGAACGAGCGCCGGCACTCGAAGAAGGGCCAGGTGAGGCGCCAGGCTGAGCGCGAGAAGATGATTTTGGCGAGGGAGCAGTAGTGCGAAGTTAATGACTTCTCCATGTCATTTCCAGCAGTCATTTCGGTATGCATAGCGAAGGCGTTTGTTTCCTTGGGGACTTCTATAGGTATAAAAGCATAGCTTTCGTGTATATTTTGAATATTTTCAGTCTGGGTAGGATGTCTCTGACACCAACTTCCCCCCAAAAGACAAAAGCATAACATCAACAACCACCTCTTTTGCATGGTATCTTGACCTCGTTCAAATCATTCAGCGCTCTGGCCGCCACTTGCCAGCGCATACATGTAAAACCTCATGTAACTCTACGGCACGGTGCTTAGCCTAGTTTACCTCCAAAAGTATGTCACCTGCATCACTAACTACCAAACATAGTTTGCGACTCTACACCTTCGTCATTTCAACATTCCGGTACCCACAAATTAGATCGGTCGGACACATTCCGGAGGGCCCATCAGTAGCGCTGGTGGTGGAACTGTGATCTACATACTTCAACTCCTACCTAGTTCCTTTAAGATAAACCAGGCGTTCCTAGGATGATAAATTGGCTTTAATCTCCTCTTTTTCAGGAAGCTGAGGTGCCAAACTTAGACTCCGGTTCTTAACTACAACATCGACGATGTAAAAGAGTTTGTAGCACTGTTACCACAGGTAGACCGGAGAGGCGGGCTAGCTCAACGTACACGTATCACTGCTCTAGTACTTCTTCTATGTACGTCTGAAGAATAGTTCTAACGATGGAAGACGTACAGCAGAAAATAAGTTCCATCATACTGAGCGCAAAACTGATCCTACGGATTACACAAAAAGCAGAATGCGACACCGAACTAGTAAGCTGCAGAGGCTACCATGGCATTTCCCCAATTCATTATTGTTACGCATATCAAGCAACTAGGTTATCGTGTAGAAGAGAGATTTCCCCAAGATCCTACAAATAAGCAAGATTGACGCATTCACAGAAAGCAAACAAAGGCTTTGCTTTTATAGGGAGGTAGTGAAGGAAAGCTCTGTGAGTACAGAAGGTGGCATGGCTCAGTACTTCGTAGATTAGCTATAGTTCCTAAATAAGCCTTCCGCCTTCCCTCTGTATCAGGCCCGGCTACTGCAAGATTATATTGAACATTTACTTGAGATAGACCACGAAATCTCTGGGGGGAAATGGTAGAGCAAATTTGAACTTTCTAGCAATCGTGACAACAAGGGTGTGGTTGGATTTTATATGGTAAATCAACACCCCCAGAAAGAAAGATATGCCGTGCTAGGCTCGACGATATCATTGCGGGAAGGTATAGTTATATATATATATATAAACTGGTTTAGGGTCGAAGAGACGAAATGTAAACGGGTGTGATGACAAAGAAATCTAGAAACGGCAGATAGGGCATCGTTTCTTTTACGAATTTCGCAGATGCTACTAAGACAGATATTTGCAGCATAGTTCTCCGGTTACCCAACATATAAACATGTACGTTTTCTTGGGCGTACACCTCAATAGCTACTCCCGCGCAATCGAGTACGGGTCGCCGCTCACGAGGATGGCGGGGATGTGATGAGGTGGGGGTGATCGATGAATTAATTACTTCCGGCCATTTCTACTCCAACGTGAACATGGAATCATTGAGAGAAACGCAATTCCTCAAAACACCTTTGATAACATCTCACACCACCCTTCCATCCATCCCCTCACACGTCGTCGTCATATTCTCGCTCGGCTAATCACATGTAACCTTAGTGTAGCCGCGGGGTACCACTCCACTTACCCATTCCGTAGCCTTCCCCAACTCCAAACAGCCAATACACGCAGTAGTCTGTAGATTTCTTCCCTGATTGGTAAACACAGTACACCGTCACGCCCTTATCATTTGTCATCAGCCCTATAACCAACGTATGAATCGAGGTTTGTACATAGGGCGCGCGTCCCGACTGTTTTGTGTGATTTAACTTGGAATTGACGTTCGTTCTACGTATTTAAAGACGTGCGGGGTCTTCGATTTGCGTGGGACCTCATTTGTGCGGACTTCAATTTTTGATTCCTTGAGGGCTTTGAGAAGTTGCTTGAAATATTCGGATAACACCTAGTTTACTCAGGCTATCTAGCTACAGGGCACAAATCAAAGAAAGTATCAAGAAGATTGTAAGTGGATGTTTGTTCTTGGGATAGGTACGTGATCATTTCGCTGTGTTCATATTTCTGAGGGAAATCAAACTTCACAAATTTTAAAGGCAAAAGAAAGGGCAAAAACACGAGATGTACAAACAGCCATTATTGACTGTTTCTAGACTTTTACAGCGACAATATCCACCGACTACACACAAGAAAACCTGCAAACCCCCATACATAAACAAACAAAAAAGAGCAAGGAGGGAAAATGTCAGCCATCTCCCAACAAGACAAAAAGTTCGCCTCGCTCGGCCTCTCGAAGCCCACTGCTGGCGCGGAGGGAGTAGCAAAAAGAGAAGAAAAAGGCGGAGGAGAAGGGATTAACGCATACACGCATAACCTCTCCTCCTCATCCCCTTCGAACCCCGTGTTGGTGCTGCTCCATGGATATCCTCAGAGTAGCTACATGTGCGTTTTACCCACTGGTTTCAATCCTTTTCGCTCCTCCCCCCATTTGTCTCTCTGTATCAGTTTCTCTTTCTGTTTACTGCAGTAATATGTATCCTATCCACCAATCCAGCTCAACACTCTTCCTCCCCTCAATATTCCCTCCCTTCCCGTGCTCCCAGCAAACCCTTCCTCAACATCCCCTATTGAGCAACAACATCAACCCACCCCCTAACTTACCCCCCCCAAAAAAAAACAGGTGGCGAAACCTCATCCCCCACCTCCCACCCTCCGCCCCTCTCTACGTCCCCGACCTCCCCGGTTACGGCGCCAGCGCGCCACTCCCCGATTCGTTCAAGTTCCACGACAAGCTTAGTGTCGGGAAGGCAGTTCTTGGGGGGTTGAAGAGCGCGTTGGCGGCGGAGTCGAGTGGTAAGGAGAAGGAGGAGATCCACGTGGTGCTCATTGGACATGATCGAGGCGCGAGAGTCGCGCATCGGCTTACTGTTAGTAAAGAGGAGGTTGGAGAGTTTGGAGTTAAGGTTAGGGGGGTTTGTTTGGTGGATATTGTGAGTTTATTATTTCCTTTTTTTTTTCTCTCTCTCTCTCTCTGGACTACTGCTGTTTGTATTTTCTTGATTTTACCGTCACGAGAGAGAGAGAGAGAGAGACCACGAAGCATGTCCCTTCTTTCCTTCCCACCCTCCCATTTCTACTCCTTCTGCACCTCCAACCCAGTCCCCTTCCTTCCCACCCCCATAATAACCCTCAACTTCCTCAACCAGGCAAACTAACACCCTAAAACCAAGGTCCCAACATCCATTCAATGGGCCGGGGCCACCTCCCCCCATGAAATAAAAACCTACTGGCACTGGGCCTTCCTCGCAAACCCCCACATCGCCATGCCTATGATAACCGCCTACTCGGGTTCAAAATGGTGCTCCACGGCGATCAACTCCTGGCTCGGCACCTCCGAACGCGGGCTCTCCACCTTCCATTCCTCCTCCTCCCTCTCCGTCTACGCGTCCTTCATGGAAGACCCCAGCGTCATCGCAGCGACCTGTAAAGACTATGAGGCCGGCGCGGGCGTGGACGTCGATGCGCAGAAGGAGGATCAGGAGAAGGGGAGGAAGATTGGGGTGCCTTTGTTGTTGGTTTGGAGTGCCGGGGGATTGGGGAAGAGGTTTGATGTTAAAGGGAGTTGGGGGGAGTGGGTGGAGGACGGAGTGGAGATTGAGGGGTTGGCGCTGGGAGGTGGGATTGGCCATTTTGGAGCCGAGGAGGCACCTGAAGAGACGGCGGAGAGGGTTAATGCGTGGTTGGGGAAGGTGGTTGGGGAGGCGTGAGGCGAGAGGCGGAGGGGGGTTTTGTTCGGGGGCTGACCTACAGTAGGTCGTAGAATTGGGTGGCATGTGTGTTTGAATGTGGATCGAATTATATAGCATTCGTCATTTCTGTTGCTATTTGGCTGCGAAAAGAAGTAACGATTGTACATACAGTCGGTGTGTTTGAGATTGATGTATTCATGGTTGAGAAAGGCAGCAAGATTCTTCCTTGATTCGTTTGAAGGTTTCTACTAACAGAGGGAAAAGGGGAGAATACATAGATGTATGAAGGAACTAACCAATCCTTCGTAATGTCTTCAATGCCTGCGCGTTGGGGTGGAGAGAGTATACGAGTTCGTGTATTGTCGCATGTATAACTATCGTACTCATCACCGTTTATTGTATCTCGTATGATAGCTCCATGTCAGGCAGTGTGCTGGCGCAATAAATTGGAAACTGTTGAGCATCACATTGGAGAGAGCTGTGAGGAATTGGGCGCAAGAAAATCAAGGTTCATGGCAAGAAGAGAACGAAAGAAGTGCCTTGAATGGCAAAGCACTCACAGACAGTATCGGGGACGTCAGATCTACAGTGCACATATGACAGGGGGCCAAGAAAAGGGTTGAAAGGGAAAAGGAAGATACCACGAATACCTACCTGGACGTGCATGTGGTCACGTTGCTAACACGAAAGGTCTACATGGACAGGTGGCGGACAGGCATGCATATCTGAACAACACCCGAAAAAGTCTCTGCATTAACATTCTGGATTTCCTCTCAAAACTATAGGATGGTTTGAGTACACTTACATCGGCTGGACAGAAGCAGATGGTATCTTCCTCGCTCGTTTCCCTCCAGTGCAAAATCCCGTCAATTCCCAGTTCCCCCAACTATAACATGGTGTGCGAAGGTGAATAAACAGCACCGCGACGCCGAAACCGCAAGTGCTGGAAACATTAGGTAAACCGTGTACCGTAGTCATATAATACAATCAGAGAACTCTTTTTTCGTTTGGCGCCGAGTTGAGAGCCACCATCTCTTCAAATGCCGGATGAGCTCTTCGCAAGAGCCCAAAGACTGTCGAGCTTGCTTCGTGAAAGGAATTCCCTGGCTTCGCCATCGGTCTCACATCTCTTGGCGCCCCATTTGCGAAACGAGCGCTGCTTGACCTCGCCCTCGAAAACTAACTTGCAGGTGTTGTACGATAGGTCCTTTGGGTTGCCATCGGCGTCCACCGACCTCAACCACGGTGGATCATTCATTTGCTTCTCGGCTTGGGTCTCAGTGGGAGGAGCATTTTCAGACCACTTGACGCGCTGGAGCATCAGTTTCTTGTACTTGTTGACAGAGTGGACCCCGCCTTCCACAATGACCATGTTCAAGTTGGGGTTGAATATGGTGATGCCGGTAAGAGCCAGTTGCTTGGCGTTGTTATCGACTTTGTAGCGGTGTTTGCCAAATGCAAGTGTGTCGATTTTGAAGACACACATGTAAAGGCCTTTCTGGGCATCCTTCTGCTGTTGCTCCTGGAGTTTCGTATGGCGTTGTTCCTTGGTTAACTTGCGTTCCTCATTGGTTGCAAGATGCTTGTCGAGACGCTCCTGGATCTGCGCCTCGACCAGCTGCTCGACTGCGGTCGGATCTGCAATGGCTTGCTCGCCCATGACACGCATCATATTTCCGCGCTTGACCTTGGGAGGTGGGGGCGGCTCCAAACCCAACCGAATTTTTGCCTGGTGCTCCTTCAACTCCTCCGCGCGGCGCATCCGACGTAATTTGGCTTGTTCCTTTGGAGTCAGATGCATCGGCTTCGCGATGTGTAGTAGCTGATCCTGAGGTGCTTTGAGATATGGAGGGTGTTGAATATAGATGGTAACGACGGAATCCTCCCCAGCGAGTTTGAGTTTGGCTGGATTATCCAGACCTTCGTACGACTTGTCGTCAAGCAGTCCCTCGTCCCACCATTCTATGTCGGGAGGAGGCTGGATGAGGTAGCCTTTCTCGCTATTCTCGTCAAGACCCGCACGACGAGCTTTCAAGGCCAGAGTCTTCTTGACCTGCTCCAAACGGCGCTGAGCACGCAGCTTGGAACCCTGTTCGAGATATTTTCCACGGGAATTGAACTGAAGATCCCGCGGTTTCGTATCCCGTGAGGTTCCTGCAGAGCTGGGATCAAAGTAAGGGTTGACGACCTCTTTGACAGGTTCGGATTTGGTCTCAGGTTTTTCTTCAGCCTTTGCATCAGGTCGGGTGGGTTTGCCGTCGGGAGCAGTAGGACGAGAAGGGTCGGCGGAGGTGACGGGTCCGCCGGAGCCAATGCCTTTGGCAGCGGAAATGTTGGCTAATCTTGCTTTGAAGGCTTCGAGTTTTGATAGTGTAGGTGCAGCAGCTGGGGCAGGCGAAGATGGGGCTCCATTGCCGTTTGCCTTTGCCATCTGGGCGGCTTTGGCTCTGGCGGTGATTTCGGCCGCCTTTGCGCGAGCCAGGGCGATGGGGTCGGGTTTGGAGCGCTTGTTGGGGTCGCCATGATCGCCGGGATGGGGGCGTTTCTCTACCATGATGCTGTGTAGTGACGGATGGTGAGGATGGCTGCTATCGTAGGAAGGTGTTTTTTGTAGGATCCAAGTTCTTGCGGAGGGGTTGGCGGCCCCCCCTGTGACACTAACTTCCGACTTACCAATACAATATGCAAGCCTATCCTGACCGCAGAGAGTGATTCTAGACCGATCGCGATCAATGCCAACGAAGGCGTAAATAAACAGAAGGAAAGTGGATGTAGGTGAGGTATGTTGAGTGAGCGTTGGAGGTGACGCGACAGGCAGGCGCAGGCAGTAACGACCGACCGTCCGTGCACCGGAAAAACCCCGGCCGAACTTTCAAAAAATTGTCCCGCAGAACTGGTAGCGTTTGTTCCTGTGTTGCCTTCGAAGTTCAAATCTTCAAAAAAAATTCACGCCAAATTGTGAGCGCGGGTGCAGCGCGTGCCGAGTCACCACCATGAACACTTCTCAGCCCGTTTCATCCGCCATTGACGGCGTACAGTTTGGTTTCTTCACCGCCGACGACATTCGCACTCTCTCGGTGAAGCGCATAACCAACCCAACCACCTTCGATAGTTTGCTACATCCCGTACCCGGTGGTCTGCATGACGCTGCGCTCGGTGCTTTCCTTGATAATGCGTAAGCTTCCGTTACTTTATCTAATCTGGAAGTTTGAAAATCAGAATTTAACACAGCCAGATGCGCTACATGCGGACTGACCACGGACAACGGCTGTCCAGGTCACTGCGGTCATATCGAACTTCCCGTCCCTGTATATCACCTGAGTTTTATCGATCAACTTTATCGTCTCCTCCGCGGCAAGTGTGTATACTGTCACCATTTCCGTGTTACACGCAAATACACCCACGAAATAGCTTCCAAGCTTCGACTGATACGCTGCGGTCTGATCCAAGAGGCAAACGACATGCGTGAGCATGTTCACGAACACAAGGGCAAAACAAACAAGGGGGAAGAGTCTTCGGACGAGGAGAATGACGACGACGATGTTATTAGCGAACGAAACAGCTACGTCAAGAAATGCATGAAGAGGGCTGGGATTTCAAAGAGTGACGCTCATGCTGTCAGACACAAGACCGAAGCTGTTGCCGAGGCCCGCCGCGAAGTTATAAAAGAGTTTTACGCTGCTATTGTAGCAGGAAAGAAGTGTCGCAATTGCAGTGGTGTCAACCCGACATACCGCAAGGACCGCGCCATCAAGATTTTCCGCAAGAACCTTAGTACCAAGGAGAAGGCGCTTATGGCAGCCGCCGAGAAGCGTATCGAGAACCCTCTCGACATTCTTAGAAGGAGAGATGCGAAAGCGAAGAAGCAGCCTGTCCACGCTGATGAGGGTGTCGCTGATTTGGACCCGCCTTCGGAAGAGGAATCCGACATTGATATGATGGATGCTGATGGGTCTCTTGTGGCTTCAGAGGCCATGACGGGCTCAGCGAACAGGACCAAGGCAAACACTGAGACGCAAGAAAGCATACAGGAGTATCTGAACCCGGCAGAAGTTCGTGCGGCCATGATACTGCTTTTTGAGAAAGAGGAGGACGTGCTGCGACTCCTCTACAGCCCCTATGCACGATCAAAATCATCGTTGATCGATGTGAACGCCGACATGTTTTTTATACACAACGTAGTAGTCGCGCCTAATCGATATAGGATGGAAGATAAAACTGGTGACTCAATTGCCGAGAACCCAAGGAACAGTCTCTTCAAGAACATTCTGAATGCCTGTGATTCGATGCGACAGATCAGGAACGAGATGCAAGGCCAAGAGAACGAAGCCGGCTACCGACGACGTGATTTTGGAGACCTTCAGACGATCTGGGTAAATCTTCAGGGGGCAGTAAATTCGCTGATCGACCGGGATGCAAATCCCGTGCAAGGCGCTGCTGGAAAGTCCAACGCAGACGGAATTAAGCAGCACTTGGAGAAGAAAGAAGGTCTCTTCCGAAAGAACATGATGGGCAAGCGTGTTAATTTCGCCGCACGAAGTGTCATCTCCCCAGACCCCAACATCGAAACAAACCAGATCGGCGTCCCCCCCGTGTTCGCTAAGAAGTTGACCTACCCCGAGCCCGTTACGAACCATAACTTCTACGACCTCAAGGAGGCAGTCCTCAACGGTCCCGACAAGTGGCCAGGCGCCGTGGCGATCGAAAACGAATTTGGCCAGGTTGTATCTTTGAGGAAGAAGAACTACGAGGAGCGACAAGCACTAGCAAACCAGCTTTTGGCGCCTTCAAGTACGTCAGTGAATGGCTCCAAAAACAAGAAGGTACACCGACACCTCAACAACGGTGATGTTGTCATCATGAATCGTCAGCCAACGTTGCACAAGCCGTCCATGATGGCGCATCGTGCTCGCGTTCTACCTGGCGAAAAAACGATCCGTATGCACTATGCCAACTGTAACACTTACAATGCCGACTTTGACGGTGACGAAATGAACATGCACTTTCCTCAGAACGAGTTGGCCCGAGCCGAGGCGATGTTGATAGCCAATACCGACAATCAGTATTTGTCCGCGACAGCTGGAAAGCCACTGAGAGGTCTAATCCAGGACCATATCTCTATGGCTGTATGGCTGACCAACAAGGATATGTTCTTCACACGTGAGGAATATCACCAATTGATCTACTGCTCCTTACGCCCTGAAGATGGCCACACCACATCTGGTACTCTTCTTACTGTGGAACCTGCGATTTGGAAACCCCGAGCACTCTGGACTGGTAAACAGCTAGTCACAACGATTCTCAAGAACATCAAACCCCAAGAATACGTCGAGTTGACTTTATCATCGAGATCGCAAACCAACAGCAAGCTTTGGGGACCTCATTCAGAAGAGCAAGACGTTATAGTTCAACATGGTGAGCTTCTTTGTGGTATTCTGGATAAGAGTCAAATAGGACCTGCAGGAGGTGGTTTGGTGAACGGCATTTACGAGGTATATGGCCCCAAAACCGCCGGCCAAGTTCTAAGTGTCCTTGGTCGCCTCCTTACAAGGCTTCTCAATGTACGCGCATTCTCCTGCGGTGTCGAAGATCTCATTCTCACCAAAGAGGGTGATGAAGCACGTCTTGCAGAATTGAAAAAGGCGGAGAATGTCGGATTTGAGGTTGCTTCCAAATATGTTACCTTGGACTCGACGAAAATCACGCCTAACAATCCTGAATTGCGAAGGCGACTAGAGCAGGTCGTCCGCGATGACTCGAAGCAGCATGCACTTGATATGCTTACCAATGCCGCAAATGCCAAAGTCTCTTCTGCTGTGACAAATGCTTGTCTTCCGGAGAAACTTATCAAGCTGTTCCCCAAGAATCAAATGCAGACCATGACTGGTTCTGGCGCCAAGGGTAGTTTGGTCAACGCCAACCAGATCTCCTGTAATCTTGGACAGCAGGTCTTGGAAGGTCGTCGTGTCCCTGTCATGGTCAGTGGGAAAACGCTTCCATGCTTCAAGCCTTTCGAAACAAGTGTTCGTGCCGGTGGTTATGTTGTCAATCGTTTCTTGACGGGAATCCGACCTCAAGAGTACTACTTCCATACCATGGCCGGTCGTGAAGGTCTTATTGATACCGCAGTCAAGACGTCGCGCTCCGGATATCTTCAACGCTGTATTATCAAGGGTATGGAAGGTCTTCACGTTGAGTATGATACATCAGTTCGCGATTCCGATGGAAGTATGGTACAATTCCTCTACGGAGAAGACGGACTGGATACGACGAAGCAGAAGTATCTGAATGACTTCAAGTTCCAGGCTGAGAATTTCATCTCGCTGGGACAGTCGCTGAATGCCATAGAGAGCTATCAGCATGTCGTCAGCAAAGAAGCGACCGAATACAACAAGACTGCCTGGAAGAAATGTCGCAAGTCTCGAAACCACGCTGCTATGGATCCAGCAACTGCAGTATACCAGCCTGGCCGTTACAGTGGAAGTACTTCAGAGAAATTCCTTGCTGCGAAACGGAATGTAAGTATTTCTTTTGCTGTGTTTAATTCTCTATCTCTGACATTGTATTAGTACTGCGAGAACAACCCAGACAAGCTTCTCAAGAACAAAAAGCACGACAGACAGGGTGAAGTTTTGAAGAAGAACTTCGAGGCTATGCTCGATATGAAGTATCTACGATCACTGGTGGAACCTGGAGAAGCTGTTGGTGTCGTCGCTGGACAGTCTATTGGTGAGCCGTCGACACAGATGACGCTCAACACTTTCCATTTGGCAGGTCACGCCGCGAAGAACGTCACGCTCGGTATTCCTCGATTACGTGAGATTGTCATGACCGCCAGTGCGAAGATCTCAACTCCTGGCATGACATTGTATCCTCACCCTGAATTACCGAGGGCGGACGTAGAAAAGTTTGCCAAGAGTATTGGCCGCCTTCCCTTGTCTTCTGTATTGGACAAGGTCACTGTGACGGAGAAGGTCGGTGCAGGCACTCAATACTCACAGGCACGTCAGTATAAGATTCGCCTAGACTTCTACCCTGCGGAAGAATACACGGAAGAGTATGCCATCAAGGTCCGGGATGTTGCGGAGTCCATTGAGAAGAAATTCTGCCCACGTCTGCAGAAGATGGTCAAGGCGGACTTGAAGAAGAAGGGCGACAGCAAGTCATTGTCCACAGCGCGAGCAGCAGGTCTTCCTACAGTTGGCGAGTCGTCGGGCACTATTGAACAGCAAACCGTCCGGCAAGACGATGCAGATAATGAGGGCGGTATTGACGATGCCGAGAGTGACGATGGCGGCGCAGATGATGGTGATGCCACCAATACCAAGTCCCGCGGCAGGCGCGAAGACAGCGTGGAATTCGATGGGCCGGAAGAAGAAGAGCAAGCCATCAACGACGAACTCGACCACGAAGAAAGTGAAGACGAAACGTATGGCGGCAGCCCTAAGCCTTCGCGCAACACCTCTCCCGAGCCGGAATCCGACTCAGAAGACGAGACCTTGGTTCCTAAGGATGAGTCGTCCGAAATTCGCCAAGAACGCATTATACAGGAATGCAAGGATATCAGCGTCTTCAAATTCGACGACAAAGCGGGAGCCTACTGTGAAGTTACCATCGAACTCGCCGCGACGGCCGCCAAACTTCTCATGCTGCACCACGTCGAAGCCGCAGCAGAATTCGCCACCATTCACGTCATCCCAGGCATCACGTCCGCGCTCGTCACCATGGAAAAGGGCAAAGACGCGACGACAGGCAAAGAGATTGAAATCCCGACCATTGTGACCGAAGGCTCCAACCCTGTCGCGATGCGCGAATTCGCCGACATCATCGACACTTCACGCCTCTTCACCAACGACATCGTCGCGATGCTGCGCCTCTACGGAGTCGAAGCCTGCCGAGCTTCCATCGTCCGCGAAATGCATGCCGTCTTCTCAGGTCACGGTATCTCGGTTGACCAACGCCATCTCAACCTCATCGCCGACACCATGACCAAAGGCGGCGGCTTTACCCCCTTCAACCGCATCGGCATGAAGAGCAATCCCTCGCCGTTCATGAAGATGAGTTTCGAGACGACGGTGGGCTTCCTCAAGGACGCGGTACTCGAGCGCGATGTCGACGATCTCACCAACCCCTCCGCTAGAATCGTCATGGGTAGACTGGGCAAGACCGGGACGGGTGCCTTTGATATCCTAGCTCCCGTGCAGGTTTGGGACCCGCTGAAGGAGGAAGACGATGTTGTGAATGGGGTTGAGGGCGGAGAGGACGTGGATATGCTGGATGCGTGATGGGGGTTTTTGAAAACTGCCTGTTAATTGGCGTTTGGGCTTTACCTCTCTTTCTTTTTCTTCTCCTTCGATTATGGGCGCATATACTTCTGTGGCGAGGGCGTTCCTGTTTTTTTCCCACCCTCTTGTTTTATAAGAGAAAAAAGAATTTTTTTTCTCTTTTTTTTTTCTTCTCGTTGGAACGAAACAAAAAAAGGTGGAAGATTTTTCATGTACGTGTCTCGTGTGATGTAGATGTATGAAGTAAAAGACTTTTTATGTAGACGACGATAAGAAGAAGGGGAGGGAGGGAGGGGTTGGGACAAAAAAAAAACAAAAATAAAGTATTAACATTGTCAAACTTTTTATTTAAAACATGGTTCTTTCCATATATTTTGATTTTTTTTTTTCAAACCACGCGGTTGAACTGAATAAAGAGAAAAAAAA
>KZ805688.1:0-28308 GCA_003073855.1 Periconia macrospinosa
GGTGTCGAAATCAATAGTCACGTCGAGGACGGTGATCTATTGAAGAGTGGTATCGGTAAACAATATGTGACGGTTCAAGGGCACGAACGAGGTCGAGTGCAGCTTGGGCAAAATGATTGTTTACAAGGAGAGGAAGAGATTCCTAAGGAAAACTCTGACTTAAGCTACTTGCATAATATTCACAACGTGAAACTATTCATAAAGTATGAAAGTCACGTGATCGTTCCCTCACAATTTTACGTGCCTGGACCTGCACGCCGAGCAGTGTTAGATGAGCACCCCCCGTAAGTACAGTACATATGTACATGTAGTGAAGAAGGAGAGGCGCCTGGCACTCACTTGCTGTGAGATGTAGTACGTCAGCGGTGGGCTGCAAGAAAAAGGGCACCAGACTAGAGCATTGGTAGAGATTGGTAGAAGGTAGGGCTTACCAGGTCAAACATCCCGACTTCACCCGGGGTTGCACATCGCGACGGTGCCGGCGTGGAGCCGCTCGAGAGGCCGCCCGATAGCTCCCAGTCTCCATGGGCAAGCTGGACAAGGAAACGGGTATGCTGGCGAATCTGGAGAAGTGGGCAAGACCCTGTTAACCCTTCCAATGTTGATGCATGCACAGCTTTCCAATAGTCTTGCAAGACTACGTACGCTGGTACCTTATGTTGTTACGGTAGCGGGTTCCTGCAGGGCTGATAGATAAATAGAGTATGGAATAGGTAGTAAGAATAAGGTATGTCATACAGAAATGGGGTGATCAACCTTCCCGGGCCAGATTATAAGATAACCGGCTTTTGCGCTAACGTTAACTCTTACTCTTTACGGCTTTTTTTGTCGGGGGAAGCCCGATTAAACTTGACGCTTGGGCCAGCAAGTTGAGATGCGGCTGAGGTGACAAGGGTTTGGGGGCGGTTTGGGGGCGGTTTGAAGGCTTCGGCCCCATTTAGAGGGTTGCATGACCACCTTATCAGCGACGCTATAGGGCTGGCTCGAATTTCCGAAATATGATAGACCAGGGTCGGCTCGCTTGTGGACTGGATGCTGCATGCACCATGTCAACAGCGAAGGATCCTTGTCCATTGCTCTCTTGTACACACAAATATATAAGTATATAGAGATAGTCCATGTTAGGCGACTTTATAGTCCCTCAGGGCTTCCCCACTCGATGCGGACCGACACAACATGAAGACTACCACCACCATGATGTGGAAATCACTGCCACAGCATGAACCAGAAAACTTGGGCGCTGGAGACGAGTACGCACGAGCTCAAGAAATCGGTTCGGACGACATAAGGAATGGCCAGCAACCTGCATCTCACGCCGGAGCTCAGCACGATGTCAAAGAAATCAGCACCACCAGCGTAGTTCCACGGCAACCAGACAGCGCCCAGGGCCTTCTTCGACGGATTGGCAAGAGAGCCTCGCTTCTGTTCATTCCGTGTCTCGTCCTCACTGCTGCATCCATTGGCTTCCTTGCGTGGCTTTGGTATGGCGAGCGGACCGACCCACGCTGGAGACGGCTGATGCTCGGCAGCTGGAGCAACCAAGCCGTCACCATCTCTGCCTTGGTATTTCGCACCTCGTTGTCAGTGCTCGGGGCCATAGCTACTAGCATGATTGCCTCGGTCGCTTTTGAGCGAAGCCGGTCATCTCTCCGTGGAACTGAAGATGTTGTGTCGCTAGCGGTAGCCCGTTTCTCAAGTCCAGCCCCGTACACGTTCGTGGTTGAGACTCTCTTCCATCGCTACTTCGTCGCGCTTCCTCTACGGGCTCTCCTATTTGCTCTGATTCTCACGACTATCACGCTTCAGTTCGGCTCAACCATTCTCCTCTATGATCTTGGAATGGGTCAAGTTACCGATTTCCCCGTTACCACTGCAAGTTTGATGACCGGCTACGGTTGGGTAAACGGCTGGTACGGTAATAATACAACGCCGACGGAGAACCGCAACTTTAGCTGGGTGGACAAATTTAGAGCGCATCACACACCATTCCTGTCCGAAGCAGAATATTGGCCTAGTCTGTCTCGGAACTACGATCTGTTTGCAGAAACCTCTCAGCCGCCAGCCGTCCCCCTAGAGGACACTCAGATAATTGACGATACCGGACCAACGCTTCGTTCCTTTCTGCCCATCAAAGAAGAAAGTATACGTCGCAATCTTGTACACTACTCAGGCTTCGCTTCCGTCTTCGATGCACGTGTCGTCTGCGTCCGTCCGGATCTTGTCAAAGGCTCATTGACCCAGTCAGCCATCAACCTTACCCTCGCACTGCCTTCGGTAAGCCATGTCATCCCAAACCTCATAACGACAAGTCAAGAGTTTCAAGTACAGCTACCCCTCTTAGACATTATTCCTCCAGTCCAAGGGTGGTTGATTGCGCCACTCAGCACGTCGGTTGGTGGCATGCTGTCTTCTCTCGATGCAGCCAGCCGGCAAGATATCAAACTGTCCTACGAGGAGTACTCTAATGAGGCCCATAGGCCCGACCGCTTTGGCGGCCGAGTCAAGCCCGCTGGAGTATGGCGAACCTCGAATGAGACGCAGGCTTGTGGCGTAGATCTAGGCACGGCGTACCTTGTTATGCACCCCGACCCTAATTTGAAGTATGCAGATGCCGCTGTCAAGGAGTCTCCGGACGGGACCAAGGGGCCCTGGCGCGGTCTTGGCAGTGATCTTCCTAACCCGCAACTTGGCCAGATCATCATCTGCTTCGATGCTCTGTGAGTTTCCCTCCGCATCAAGTCCGTACCGGGACAAGGCTAACACGAGTTTGTGCAGCCCTAGAAGTGCTCAGTACCACCACATCCAGGACTTTGAAATTACAGCCTCTGGGGTCGGCAATAAATTTGAGCCTCCAACCACCTTTAGGACCATGGATGACGTCGCACTATTGCGACAGCAATTGATGGCAACAGATAATGACGCGGGTCTGTTGGACCGAAACATTCTGCATCTCGACTCTGTCCACCCGCTTAATAACGACACAGAGACCTCCAAACAGTGGAAAGACTACTGCGCCGTGGCATCCGAGCTTGATTCCCTCAACTCCAACTCACCAAGACCCATCTCCCAGGGGAATCCCAATATCTACAATCGCTCTACATATCCCTGGCTCACTCAGATGGCTCTGTACGCGCCAAAGCCCATCGCATTGTGCGGCGGCTTTTGCCTAACCAATGACTCTGACACAGCACGGTCGGCCGTAATACAGTCGGCCTCAACACTGTCCGTGCTTTTCTCCTCGGTCGTGGAAGGGGCGAAGCCGGCGAACTCAGCCGCGCTCCCCCTACAGGCTGTGCTAACCCAGATCCTCCGCGACGTCTACCACACCTGGAACATCCGGTTTGACTACCAGTCAAATGTTACGACAGTGCTTTCAGAGACGAGGCTGATCCCTCTGGGACATCTTGGCCTCTGGGCCGTCATCGGTGTGACGCTGCTGCATTTGTTCCTGTGCCTAATGGCTTTAATTGCCTTCGCCACATTAACTAAGACAAGCCATTTAAATAACGCGGAGAAGATTCTGGCAGATCTTTGAACGTTCGATGATGACAGGCAGGATACTTGAGTAAAAGTTTGCGGCTCAAATCTCTCTGTAACTTTAGAAGCTAGCATCTCTACGATAAGCATTGTCGAATTGGGTACAGAAATATACTGATTTGAATGCGGCGGGCACAACAAGAAGCCTATAACACTGAGACTTTCTATCTTGGTATATGTATTCCTCCTGAAGCGCCGATCCACTAAAAGCAACCACTTCCAAAGCTCCAATAGAAAGGCATCCGGAGAAATAGATGCCCCGGTCTCCGACACCTGTACAGCCTCGATCTCGATACCCCGCCCCAAATTACTGTAGGCAGCCATCTATCTTGTTTATCCTTAGGATACTTTAATTTGACTGATTAGAATATCTTGTACGTTTAAGTTTACTTTGATTATACATTCTGCTAAGTCCAAACCTATCGACTACGTCCTTTCAGCCTAGGGTGCTGAGCTTGCCAAAAAGAAAATCCTAATATCCAAAGCGCTGTGCAAAATGCAGAATATTAGCGAAGGACCACAACATATCAATGAAGAATCCCAGGATAATGACCAAGAATCGGACGAAGAACTGCATCAGGATGAGATTCAAATTTGGGGCAATGTGTGTGGAGAGAATGGGCACATGTTCCAGCTTAATTGTCCAATAGTTCCTGGAGAGAATAATGATTTCTTTGTTGAATTCTGGGCCTTCTTCGTCAACGGGGACTCCGTGGGGCCGAAAGGGCGGGGTCAAACACACCATTCATGGGCAAGACTAAAGACGTGGATTACAGAAGATTTAAAGCTCTCCTGGAAAGACAACCGATACTTTAGTAGTATACAGATCAACGGACCAATTAATATGCAACTTGGGATATATGCCCCCGGAATTTGGCGAGAGAGAGGACCTGATGGTAGCTTTTTACTTCCATGGTTATTGGTTAAAGGGAAGTACACGGCTAGTGCCTTTGGAGGTTCATTGACCTACTCAAACGTCAACTTTGCGCGGCCAAGCTTCAGAGAGATACCAGATTTCGGAATGCCACCGTTAGAAACACGCTTACTCTGTAGGTCTTGTTCAAAGATACCACTTCAAAGTCTTAGCGGACACCCAGGGGACCACTACCTGCTCTTCTCCGACACATCCTGCTTGATATCCTCAGCCGAAGATTGTCGCCTTTGCCAATGGATACTGTCGACTTTCAGGAAAGAGTTTGATCACAATAGTATGAAAGATAAAGCCATCGAGGTTTCTATTGGACGGCAGATATCAACTGAGAACCAACCACTAGATGGAACCGGTTTCGCGTATGAGAGCCTCCAAATATTCTTTACTGGCAGCCAGTCTTCGATCAAATGAAGCTTTGTTGCTTTCCCAATCCGTCCAGTACGGGGAAGCAAACAATACTTCAGACAGATCAACAAGTGGCTCCAAGTCTGTGACGAGACACACAGCCACCTGAAAGCCTTCTCCGCTGAATTGCCAACTCGGGTTATTGATGTCACACAGTTCAGCACCGACCGAGACTATGTTCGCCTTCATTTGTCAAGGAGGGCGAGTGTGGAACTTACGTTGTACTTTCTCACTGCTGGTGGAGCACCTATACACTTTCCACAGAAAAGGAGACCCTTAGGGATCGATGTGACGGAATAGAGTTTTGTACACTGCCAAAGACGTTTCAGGACGCCGTCATAGTAACTCGGGCATTGGGTGTGCAATTTCTCTGGATTGACTCTCTTTGTATCATTCAAAATGACGAAAAGGACTGGAAACGGGAATCTGCACTGATGCAAATGAGATTTTCCAGCGCTTATTGCACCCTCGCAGCTACATCAGCTAAGAATGGCGAGGAGGGCTTTCTACATTCCTCAGAGACAGACTCTTTACTCGTCTCGGATGCAAGCGGCGATCAATGGACTTTATCACTCCTCCGAGAGGACTACAACCGCGATGTAGAAGAGGGACCACTCAACCAACGTGCGTGGGTCTTTCAAGAGCGCGCTCTCTCAAGAAGAGTTCTCCACTTTTCGTCCTCGCAAACTTACTTCGAGTGTGGCTGTGGCATTCGGTGTGAGACCGCAAATAGCATTGAAAGAGCCTGGGATGCCGTAGCAAGCTCCGACTTTCCAAAAAGCCATTCCACTAGCTCTGAATCGAGAGAACTGGCGATGCTGAAGAACATCTACGCGAGATATTCGGCACTAGACATTACATATGCGACTGACAGATCTGTGGCAATTCTAGGCCTTGAATCTAGATTAGCTTTGTTCTACAATTCGCCGAGTGCATATGGCGTCCTATCACGGCGCGATATGTTCGGTCAGACGTTGCTCTGGGAACGCTTGAGTACATCGAGGATGGAGCCCATCGTCGATTCGAAAATGGCGAAGCCGCCGTCGTGGTCTTGGATGGCTGTTACAGGGTCTATTTCATACCAAAATTTGACGGTACTTGGATCTCATTGGAAGACCGATTTTGATCTGGGCGTTTATGGAGGCTCTCAGGACGAATCACCTTTCCATGACACGATTCGTCTAGCCCTCATCGGCCCCGTGTCACTGCTCATCCCAGGCTTGAGCATTCAATCGCGCAAGGATACAAACTGCGAAATCAGAGATGGCGAGGGTCGACTGCTTGGTTGGATCCGCTATGATAGTGAGGATCTGCTGTGTGTTGAGGATATCGGTTTCATGACTGTAGTCGAATGCGAGGATGCAGTGTCTGGCCACTACAGCAATTGGCCGTGGAAGGAAGAAACCAAATCCGGTTCGTTTTGCTTCGGTCTAGTCGTGTCTGCAGCTTTTGAAAAACAGTTGTTACGTCCAAATGTGTATCGTAGGGTTGGAATCGCCGGATTGGAAAGGAAGATCTTACGGGAAGGCATGGCCCAGGGGGAGAGTGGCTGCATTCTCTAATAGCTGACGCCAGGGACTGGGAATCAATTTTGAGATCCCGTGCTGACTTCTCTGCGTGATATATTCCTCGTGAGTTTGGTAAAAACGTCGGCAAGATCGGCATGGAATGACTTGCAGACACGTCGAAGACTTAAGATAGAAGATAGGTTGAACTCTTCATGGCATGTGATGACTATGTAACCGTATATAAGTAGTCGAAGCTCCAAAGGGAGACTTTGAAGGCTACTTATTCCGTTAAAATCCTAGTCGCTTGCGGGTAGAGCCTTTAAGGAGGAGAGAAAGAGAAATACAGCGGCTGTGCGAAGTTATTCAGTTAGCGCACGGTTCATGTAATTAAACAAAGGAATGTGTAAGGAAGGGATGCGACTAGGCCAGAGCCTAGTCAGACGACTTTGGGCCTAGCCCGTTACAAAACGCCATCATAAACTCAAAGCAAGAAAAGGTACAGCTCTAGACTGGGATCGTTACAACATCTATGATAATTTCGTGAACTGGTTTAATGTGACTGGAAAAGTGCTTGTCACAGCATCATCCTTGGTTGCCCCGACACCCATCACGTGCATTCACCTTGGCTTAGTCACACACCTTAGTCAGCCCACAGTAGAGCATATCCTTGTGCGGCCTCGCTTCACCTTAGCACCTTATGTTACAATAAACATCATACCCTGAGTGCACCCTCTGCCGTGCCGTGATACCTAGTTATACAACTCTAGGCCTAGCCTGTTACAGCTGATTTGACCGCATTCCTGCTACATGAACGGGAGTTAAGAGGGATGTTCCCGGATTTGGTGTCAGTTTCACTTTCGCTAGATAGAGAAGATGTTGGAAGTGGTGTACATAATCAGTTCCGGAGTACTCAAGGAGAAGGCCAACGATAATGAGCATACACTTTAGGCATAGATAACATTTCTCTTCTGGCAGATGATAGGCTAACCACTATCTTGTGCAGCGCTAAATTATCTGAAGTGTAGCGAAGCGATCCACGAGCTCCCTGCTCACTGTAACCTGCTGATTCTCTGCATTTGTATATGGAGCGTAAAAGTCACATGCACCTAATCTACATACATAGTGCAACCCATAAGGAACTTGTTTCTCTGGACCCGCAACTTGTCTTCTACTCGAGACCCCACAGTGGCATGGTGGATTGTTTGGGTCATTCCCTCGTTCATCAGCAAAGCCAAGGAACTTCTTACAGCGCGTGCATTTGTCGTAAGGGCGTCCCGCATTCCCATTACGATTCGAATTCCGGGTAGTAACCCTCTCACTAGGTGCACCGCATCGAAAACAGCGAGGTGGCATCAGTGAAGGTGGGGCGAGGTTAGTCCTGGGAAAGCTTGATATATGGAAGAACATATGGCTCTGGTCAAAGGTCAGCCTATATTGGATAGGACCACATCGGGATGTAAATACAGCCATAGTGGAAGTCGGTCGGTTCTGCGTAAGCCTTAAGGTTTGGGGCTAGCCTTGCGGTCGAAAGGCTGTAGTTCAGGCTAACTGCCGAACAGCTCGGGGGCTAGGTTTGGAGAATAGATTTGTGGATAAAGTCACCGCGGAAAGATATAAGATGTTGTAGTTGAAGGCAATTTAAGAAGCCACAAATGGGTTACCTGGCATGCAAAAAGTAGCACAGCGAAGAGCTCAGTTTAAATTGCGCAGGAGGCTGGCTATGCTATCAGGCTGAGCAGCGGCAGTGTGAGGTGGCTGTGCGCCCAAGCTGCAGCTACCGGCAAGGCACCAGTGAGGGATTATAGAAGCGATGCTTATCAGGAAACGATCGATTGAAAAATTATATCATTAGCTATTACCACTACCAGCAGGGAGATCGTCAGAGCCGTACCAGCTGGAGGTTTATCAAATTGATTGGATGCTACGTTTACCGTGTTGCTGTGCCGTATTGCTCGCGTACCGAACTTTAAGGAGAGCGTGGCTGATCAGGTCACAGTGTGATGCAGTAAGCTGCTGTGCCGTATCGCTTAGACAAAGACCTTGAGGATGTCATGTCTCTTGCTGTGTAGACATCCGCCTCGCCCATGGCGGCGACAACGCCATCCGATTACCGGCACTTGCCTCAACAAGACCAATCTCTACCACTGTCTTCTGCGCCTCTTTACAATAACCCTCCAGCCTATCGCACAGCAGAAAATGATCCACCAGGGCAGTCGACCTGGCTCCCCTTAAGGCATGTGGTGGTCAAGTTCTGGAACATCGAATCCCTCGCCTCGTTCTTTTCCTTGGCATTATTCGGCGCCATCGCAGCTATCCTTGCGGTCTATGACCGGAGGCGATACAGCGTCAGCTCTGCACTGAACCTGGATATGGAGATGAAAAGAGCTCCAATCTACCCTATCCTGGCTATCCTCAGCACTGTCATGCGTGCATGCATGCTTCTGCCGGTCGCTGCATGCATCGACCAATTGAAGTGGTCTTGGTTCCAGAAGCCTCGAGAGCTGGTGGGTATTGAAAGTTTCGACCAAGCAAGCCACAGCGTCACTGGCTCTTTGATTCTGCTCTGCATGGTGCGACTTCGGTAAGTTTCTTAATTGAAGAACTATGAGGATCCATGTAACGCCGACAAACCTGCTTCGATAGTCATCTGGTAGCTGTGGGCGCTGCGCTCATCATTCTTGCCCTTCCCGTCGACGCTGTTATCCAAAGCAGTGTATCGCTTCCGCTGCGACGCCTGCATAACACAGTTCCATACTTACAAAGCGGCTCATCAATACCCATCATAAACACAACGAAGCTCCGGAGAACCAATGAATATACAGGCGCCAACTTAGAAATAAATGCTTAATGCACTCAAATTCGGCGTGTCTTGGATAACAGGTCTATCTGATACCGCGGGCAATAAGACTCTAGTTGAGTGTCACTGGTGACTTCGACTTTGGATCCTTTCAGACCTTGGCCATCAATAGTCACTGCGTTGACCGATCGGGTCAACTTGAGAACCACACAGAATATCTCAAACTTCCTGATGCGGATCTGCGCTTTTACGATAAAGGGCGGCACACAGATGGCTATGATTACGATCAGATGCTCATTGCTGTACAATCTTACCCCAATCAGCATGACGATACACTGGACGAGAGAAGGGTTCAATCCTTGATAACACGTACGGTAGTGATTGTGAAGCCAGATGACATCTTTCAGAATGCATGGCGCGATCCGATTGCCCTCGAATGTTTCCTTAAGTGGTCGATTAGGACTATCAGCGGCACATTCAACCAGGCAAACGGTTCCTCACTTGTCGATAGCACTCTGAGCGAGGCGCAAAGCTATGGCGAATGGAATGTGGACGGCCACCCAGCCAACGCGACTCTGAGGTACGTCCTTGAGCCCAAGAACACAACAGGGTGCTGGGTCAAGGGTACCGAGATGAAGCCAGACAAGCCGCTCTACAGCGAGGAATGCTTGTACCGTGTTACAAACCCAGCGCACAATAGTCTTCAATAAATGCTCTCAAACAGTACCGAAGGACAACGGGGGGAGTACTCAATATTCTGCTTTAAATCCTAATTTAACGGTTCTAAGAATAAGCAGTTAATTAAGCGTGATATCAATAATATGCTGCAGAATAAAAATATACCCACGATAGCCTATACAATAAACAAATTATCCCTTCCCCTTCTTTTACTATTATACTCTCCTAATCTTAGATTCCTTGTTAGAAATGTCCTACTGCCAACTTTTTAACTTCCTAAGGCCACTGAGTGTTTAGCTCTTTCGCACCGGTAATTGCTTTACTCTATAAGTCCTATCTTAAACCAACGGTACAGAACCTGAATCTCTATATCATTCACTAATCCTCTCCCTAAGTTGCGAGTTTTCACGTATAAAATATTAAACTTCTTTTTATATATTAAATAGAATTTAAGAAATTTAAGATAGAAGTTTAAACTTATATCGACCCCGGAATTTGCCGCGGGATTGGTTCAAATATTCATTTTTGGTTCAGACCTGTGCTGTAAGACGGGAACCTCCGTGTGTTTTTACTCCTGCAGGTGCATTTCCTATTCGTAGGATCCGGTATGTTACTATCTATTAGCTGCGTTTGTCCTGAGTTTTCTGAGCCTACTTATTCAGCCTCGTCTGCGGCCGGAGAAGAAGCTTTCTTTTTGTCTCGAAGCGATACAACACGTTCTAAAGACAGATGAATTATTTACTTATATGTACTAAGTACATTGTAAAGGCGCAAAAAAAAGAATGCTAAAAAAACATACAACAGCAGGTATTCGCTAGTGGTCACCCACCTAACTACTAATCCGCCGGTACCATGCTTAAGTACAGCTGAGCGGACGGGAAGCTCTGTTTTCTCCTTACTGACTGACCACATGTTGGTGTTTAGTGCTGTTTACGGTATACGGTTCCTAGAAAGGAAATATGCGCTATACCGCATTCAGACCAGTAATCGCCCTCAAATACAGACCTTTGTAAACACTGAATACAACATTCAGTAATGAGTCCAAGGCTGCTTTAACACCCAAAAATATCGTCCACGCCGCTCGTCCTTGCCGCCCGTCCACGCCGCCATGTCTTCCACCTCCCACTCGTCCACACTTATCATCATCGCCCACACATATCGTCACCGCCCACACACCGCCCACACACCGCCCACTTATTATCATCACGTCTCATCGTCCACATTGATCGTCCAGTCACCACACCTGCACTATTATTGTTTTATCGGCCTTAGCAATGGCTCCTTGCCTTGACATCTCAGACCTTCGTAAATTGAAAGGACAACTCTCAGAATCCAACAATGATCTCCACCAAAAGTTTACGCCTAAAATGGACGAAGCGCACAAAAGTGTGTTGAATTCATGGAAAAAGTTTAGTGAGCAGTGCCTGCTTGATGATGAGCCGGACCGCTTGCAGTTATTGCAACAGATACCAGAGCTTAATAATATTAAGCTCTTCCTACGGTGGTATGCTCGTACAGCGAAGGCTATTATTGAGGACGTAGTTACAACAACGACTGTTACGAACAAACTATCAGCTCTTAAGCGCGCTATCAAGGCCCGCAGCTCTTGCAACCTCCCAGATTCCTATTCAGAACACCTTCATAAAGTACGTTAACTCTTAGTGTTTTGACAGTAGCTAATCCGTATAGTATATTCACAATGAGTTACGCATCCTAGAGAACCTCTCCACTGCCTCATATGACAAACCAGTTGCAACAATAGCGACAGGCAGCGACCTTATCGAATACTCTCTCAAGTGTGATGAATATCGTTACCCACATCCTCGCTGGGGTACACAGCTCCGTTTTGCCCTGTTGTTATTGGCCTACCTAGGTCTTAGACCAGGCGAGCTTATAGAATCCGATGGTTGGAAAGGAAGCAACGAAGGTTTGCTATACAAGGACATAACTCTCTCATACCAACGAACTCCGGATTACACAGGACTTGTTATAACAATAACGTTAAGGAATCGCAAAGGCCATAGGGCTAATTCTTCCCACAAGTACGTCTTCTCTCAATATTGCTTAACATTATAATAACGCTCTCAGACCTACCATAATAATATACGCAGAGCCGGAAGAGAATCGACACAAATGTCCGGTTATCGCTTTTCTTGGGCATGCGCTTGCTGATGGAGTATTTCTTCACTGCGAGACATTCGATGAGATCAACAGACGTCGTCCAGCAGCTGGACAAACTAGTTACGTCTTCCGTATGCGATCTGACATGCTTGATGTGCCTGTTTTGCGCAGCTTGCTACGTGATGGTACAATATCACCGACAAAGATCCTTACCTATAATTGTTTGCGGAATATGATTGCTGGCCTTGGGCAAAGGGCGGGATATACCGAAAAGCTTATTGTTTATAATTTTAGGCGTGGATACGGGAATGCCATTGCGAAAAGTAAGACAGCAGATGATGATAATACTAAGCCGCTAATGGTCCTCTTAGGTGGTAACTCAGTCGCCGCACGCCAAATGATGGGGAATTCCTTGACTGTCCACGCAAATTATTATGCAGCAGACCTTGTTGCCATCGACACGCAAGCGCTAGTGAATGGAAGACAACCAAATCAACAGCTCATCGAGATGAACATATGCATGAATCGCCAGGCAGACAACCAGGCACCTCATAAGTTAGGAACGAGACTAACGGATGTCAAAACTAAGACATCTGAATGTAACGTGGTTGCGCCGCTACTCTCAGTTAAGCAACAGTACGAACAACGACGTCGAATGCGGGACAAGAATTATGAGAAGGAGCGTAAAGCTTACCTGCGCGAACGGGAGGGACTCTACATGGAAGTTGACCCAGAGTCAGACAATAACAACCAGTGCGATGTTCAAAGCGCTATACGCGAGCCCTCTCGGTACCTGACTGCCCTTCTAAAACATGATCCAGATCGACAGAAGTTGATCGATCTCTTCTATACTAGAAGTTCGGCAAGCATGGGGGAATGTGTGGATACTTTGCAGCGGATGGCTAATCCCGCAAAACAACGGACAGTCTACCGAGGCGTTAAGCGACCAGAAGGTCCAGAAGGTAGTATATGCCCTTACTGCAAGGCCGTATTAACGACGTACGTCCCCTTCCCAAATTAATCTCTACCTACTAACTAATCTTAATAGGTACCGGCCCGAGCGTCTAAACAGCCACCTGCTTCGCTGTGCACAAAAGTCTCAAATCGAATATCAGACTGAGCAGATGAAATCACATTTCCAGTCAAATCTGCAGATTTGCCAGTGGAATGACTGCAGGCACTCATTTCTACAACAAAGTGTTAGTGTTAGCTCGAATTCCTTGCACGTCACTCGCCACCTTCAGGAGAATCGTCTACACCAATGCTTATAGAATCATTGTGGGTTTATGGCAGCTTGCTACGAAGATCTTGCCATGCATATAGGGAAAGTGCATGATGTTCCGTCTGAATGGACAATCACTACGAGACGTCACTACTGCTACGAGCACAACTTTTGGTTAAGATCTGACATGTCATGGTCGGATCACCTTCTCACGCACCTGGAGGAATTGAATGATTTCTGTGGACTAATTCAGGACAAAGGCTTGGTGATAGTCGCCGCGTACTGTCTGTTTTGCCTCGGTGATACCGCAGCACCTCCACACGTCCGATGCGCACAACACCCTGATACTTTCTATTTACACAAGCATATGAAGAAACATTTGGATGATGGCCTACCGGAGACATGCCCACACCCAAAATGCGAAGATGCGCTAGTCTCCAAGGATAATTTCTGGCGACATGCGACCGAAGTCCACGGTATCCCTCCATTTAGCCCTGGCCGGGTAAAACGTAACCGATCAGAACCATCTAGTGACGATTTCAGCGAAAATAGCAAAAAGCCCCGAATCGATGACAACACCGGCTAATATACATATGGATTGATGGCCTCGCTATTGTTTACACTGATGAAGCGAAATGATCAAAGTATCAATGAAATAGATGTATTTTAGAGGCAAAGAATTTGATGCGTGGTGCACATGTGGTTTTCTTTGATGCTTGCTAAGGGTCACGTGCGGTTCTAGCGCGCTAACACTCGGAGCCGGAGTTTTATAATTCCGAGCAACCTTGGCAGGACAGCTGATGCAGTCTTCTAGACACGTATTTACTATCCTTTTGGTACCCCCGCTAAGCAAGAAGACGATAGCGGGTTTAATTGTTGATAGATTTGCCTCTACGTTTGAGTACTTACAGCGTCGCATTCCCAAACCTCTCGCGCTGCTCGCCTTTATTTCCATCCGCTGCGCTTCAGTACAAAGGTTAGGTGCTTCCTTTTTCTGACACGTGGCTTTGCTAAACAGTGGCTCACAGGACGAGGGCACTAAAGACCATTTTCGGACCGACCTCCACCTCTCCCACCGGCCTCATACTCTTCGAGTTAATTGTCTAGGCCTCCGATCGATCGCTGTCAATTAGGAGACATATTGCAGAGAGGATGCAGGAGTCTACCATACAATGGCCACTTGGTTTAGATATTAAGGATCTGGTTGGTGCAGGCGTTACGGCGATTGTCGCGCGTCTTGATGCCGTTGTTAAGTTTTTTGGGCCGTCGGAATCGCGCTTCTTCGAGCGGGAGAAGCTTATCTATCAGCGTCTCGGTAGCGACCACGGCGGCATCGTTCGATATTTTGGCGTCTTGGAAAATGCTCTCATCTTGCAGTTTGCGAGCCATACATCTATTAGGCAATACTTTGCGAGACAGAAACAGGTTCCGCTTTCTCTTAAGCTTCGTTGGGTTGAACAACTTTTTGATGTTGTGCGGTTTATTCATTCACGACGCGTACTCCATGGCGACATATCGTGCAATAATATATTCCTCGATGGCAATCTCGATGTAAAGCTTGGTGATTTCGCCGGCTCTGCTATTGACGACCTTCCACCACTCGTCTGTTATGAGACTAGTCACGAACTTCCTGGCGAAGATATCTCAACGAGGACCGAACTCTTTGCCCTTGGTTCTACTGTTTTCGAGATCATGACTGGCTCGAAGCCATATCAGGATCTGAATGATCACGAAGTATGTTCTGCTTTTTCTGAGGGTCGCTATCCCGATCTACAATCTGTCTCTGCATTCAGGAATACGATTATGGGATGTTGGAGGCAGAAGTATGCAACCGTAGAAGAAGCACTTCAAGATATAGAGTTAGAGGGTACGTTCAATTGCTTAGTTGAGCTGCAAAAACTAATCATTCATATAGTCGCTACTATTAAACAGTCGCACACATCCCGTTTCTGCGCTCTTCTCGGTCGTCAAACGGTCTTGTTTCCTTTCCTCCTAACTGCTGTTTCCCTAATCCCGTTTATAGGTTGGGCGAGGCGCTGGAGATCACTTTAATAATTCATGTTAGCAGGATTCATAGCCATTGTCTTCACCTCACTTACCTGGCCGGTCTCGGGTGGACATTGCGGGCATTCGCCAGGCCGTTTAGATGACCCAGTTACGATCACATTTCCGCTAAGGTCTTTGGCGGGAGAAGCATCTGGGCAATAGTGTCCGTTTTCTTTGGCCTTCCGGCACTCATCCCACTTCTGAACCGGTTGAATATGACGAGGGTGAGCTCTACATTTGCTGTAGTAGAACGATTGGTCGATGTAATGGCACATTTCAAATAAAGCTTGATAGTGAAAGGAAAATCAAACAAATCGCCGTGAATACAATTTGCTTGACGTTGCAAGTTTACAAGTCACGCTATGTTGCTGCATGTATATATACTGGGCTCCGGAGTCGGTTATTATATGTTCCAAGCGACCTTGCATGCATTGGGGCACAGCAAACACAAGCTGTGCTAGGTTTGCCAATAATGCAAAAACCTACACGTATCGCTAGCGACAACAGCTTAATAGCGGCAAAGGCAATTATTATGAAAGCAGAATCTTGCTTTTTAGAGAGCATGCATGTGCAAGTGTGCTCTCTGGCTTCGCCTGGTTGCGCTGAGAGTAGGGCTCTCGTCTCAGGCGTCGTCGCTCGATTTACGTCTGGAGGAAGGAGTCAGCCTATGGTGACTGCCAAGCCGGACTTGTGGTGGCTCATGTGGCGTTGCTACCTAATTTTGGGCTGGCGCGTATTTAGCTATCAGTGTACACAGCTTCCCGTTTTCAGTTTCTAGGTGCCAGCGGTAGCAGGAACTCGTATACTGTTTTCAGTTATCTGTTACCATAGCCTTTAATGTGGTATAAAACTTGCCAATGAACGAGAAATTCGAAATCAACCATCTTCTCTTCACATCTTTTGATCCAAGACAAAACTATTCACAGTCATGAACTACACTCAAGCCTCAACTCCTTCAATCTCTAGTTGGACTACACAGTCGCTCCCGCTCCCTCTTCCGCAAATGCAAAGCACTCCGCCGCCCCCCTTTAACCCGTTGAAAAGACGCTATAGCGTTGACATTCAAGCGCCCGTGGCAAAACGCCCCCGAATCCACAAGGTGCTGCAATCCGACGGCCTCGAAGCAACCAATCGCATTCGAGCAGCAAAAGACGAGGGATTCCGGGGTCAAACACCAAACTTACGTGCTCGCACGAATACGCTTTTTCGCAAAGCCAGTCAACTCGCTAATATCGCCAATGCCGAAGTTTATCTTACAGTGCGATACGCAGGGGAGTGCATGGTTTACAATTCTGCGGATCCCAACTCTTCTCAGCCACCAGTAAAGGTACGAAAAATATCGCGTATAGGATTCTACCACTCACTATTGTATAGTTTGATGAAGATATTGTGAGCGTAGTAGTTTGCTAGGCAATATAATATATCTATATAATTCTATTCCGTTCCTTTTATTCAACGAGAATATCCAAGCACGTAGTATAAATCTCAGTCCTCATGTGGTGACCTCCTTCACTACTTGGCCAGTCCCAGACCCAATATAAAGTGTACGTGCTTCCTTTCCTTAAATCTGATGGTAAATGAACAGCAATGGTACACCATAAGTCTGCTCCCTCAAAGGCCCAATGCCTCCTTTGGGGTAACCCCCGCCTTCGGACTGACTCAGGTGTGTTATTGATCTGGTAGCATGTTCCATCATCAAAAGGCGCGCGCGATAGTAACTGACCGTGTTCTTGTACACCTCGCAGAGTATCAGAGGGTTGAGGATTGGCAGTGCCATACACGGAAATCAGTCCGGACGACGCTTTATTTGGTGTAGAATGCAATTTTGTTACATGTCCGTTCTCTTAATACATTAGCATGATGGTACTTGCGGGAGGGGCACGAAGAGCGGGACTTCCATTGGTATAATTGTAGGTAGATTGCGTGTCTTTGCAGATAAGATCACTTTCTTCTAATACGTTATGCTTTCGAACGCTTGGTAGTAGCAGGTTCGTCATAGCATCATCAGAAAACAAGCTAGACTCGCGGGGAACTAGACATGTTATTACAGATCTGCCATTTAAAGGGTAACATACCATTCCCCCTAGGAAAGCCTACAAGCCCTGTAAGCTCTTGAGCAGACAAGATAGCCTTCTCTACCCATGAATGAGCGACTGCACTAGTGACTAAGATGCAAAGATTATAGAGCTTCATTATCGTTGTGCCAGTTAAGATAGAAGATTAGGACTATATTTATACACAAGGCGTAGCAGCAGAACAGAAGTCTGCATCCAGGAAATAGGTTATTGTGGTATATAGACTACACGAGGCGTAGCCGCAGAACAGATGTAAGTTTTGCGCACATCTGCATCCAAGAAATAGGCTGTTGTGGTATATTTAAAGGGCGTCTAGTGTCTCTTCTTAGACATCAGCAAGCTTTCAAAATGTGCTTCATCGTTATCCTCCGCCACTCCAAGTCCTCTCATCGCTCTGGATATCAGTAAGTAGGATCGAGGCTATTAAACCGTGATAATTAATGATTCTAGTCGTCCAAGTCGCGCTCCTTCTTACCAGAGTAATATTTCAGACCAATTTCCACCGCCGCGATACTCGTACGAAGTCACTTTAGCGTTTATGCTCATGAGCTAACAAGCAATACTAGTCATCTTGATACAGATGGCCTAGGTCATCTGCGGCTTCAACTTTACCATATGCGACAAATGTTAAAACGTATTGGACATTTCGTATACAACTCAGGGAATAAATAATAGGCATGGGCATGGATCCTTTCAAAGCGTGTCCTTGGCGTTCAGGGGCGGGTGCATAAATAGGTCCCACTTCCCTCATAGAAACTTCCCTCATAGATAACAACCGTACTTTCTTCATTCAAGATGGATAGATCTGAAATCTTATTTTATGGCTTCTCATTTCTCTTCTACTTTGTCGTATTTTGTTTGTCCCCCTTCCTTTGCCGGAAAGATTTGGCCCTACAACAACGCCCCCGTTACGAGAAATACGTATCTACGATACTCGGTGGTGTAACGATGTTATTTAGTGGATTTAGTATCGTCACCACAGCCATATCGATCAGAGCCGACATCTGGTGGGACGAAATAATAATTGCCTGGATGTTGCATCTTTTTGCTTTTACAAATGTAAGCGCCCCCCAAATATGGCACATATATTAGCTCACACTACGCAAGCTTTGTAGAACCCTACGATGTTTTCATACCGATACATCCTGTGTTTGGGTGTCTTGGGTCGCCATACCATTCTGTGCTCCCGACTTGTTCTATGCGACACCGCACGTGATACCAGGCATAATCTACTTTACAGCTTTACGAGCAGGGTTCCTGTCTATTATTACAGCGGCAGTAGCACTCCAGAGCTACTTGAAAACTGGAAATGGATCAGCCAAAGAACTAATGAAAGAATTCGTGACGTTCATCGCTGTTGCGGGGTGCGCCCAGCTATCAGGAGCTTTGCTTATCTATATCCGTACGGTGAATGGCCATCAATCCAAAGATGTTCGGCAATATGTGGTTCTTGTAAGTCACCGTACCTACATTATGTACAATACTCACAGTCTTAGGCGTGCATTTTTGCACAAATCTTTGCCGTTACACCAATCTTAATCCACAAACATGTACTCGAACCAATAAGACGACATATCCAGCAAGAGGAAGTGCCTAGCCAGCAATCTCTGCAAAGTATAGTATCAACAACTCGGCCGAGGGCCTCTGAAAACTCGGGGGAAGCATGGCTTGGACCAGAGGTGCCTAGCCAGCAATCTCCGACAGCATCGACAGCTCAGCCGAGGGCCTCTGAAAGCTCTGGGGATGCATGGGTTTGGAACTAATGGTGCCGCAAGCCTCCCACTCTGCCATGTGCGAGGGTCTCCGCGCCACCATTAAGCCTAGGGTGCGGCACAACGGACCACAGCGGACTAGGAGACCAATGAGGGTAGAAGCACAAATCAAAGACCGGCAGGTGGACGGAATTTACCAGATGGACAATAATTTGATGACGCATTGTATTAGAGCTGAGAATCTGTTATACTTGTTTATTCTGCGCCAAATGCATACCCCCGTCTCATATTACGTCTAATAAACCTCCAACCTTCGCGCTTGCCGATACCCCTCTCTATGATCGTTTTCAAGCTATATATATCACGCTAGCCGTCATCAGTGCAATCATGCTATCGCTATGGAACAGCTCCCGGATCTTTACGTACCACCACCAGTCTTTGAGGCTTACATCCCTTACGTACCACGCGATGCGGACGAACTTTGTGCTGTATGTTTAGATCTCCACATAGGGGACGAAAAATAACACCTACAGATTCGGGCTTTGGAGGAATTTCTTGCATTCAAAAAGAAACGGGATGAAATTTTAGGCGGCATATACCTTCCTTCATCATTCGGATCAGAAAATAAGTGGTGGACATGCGTCATGAAAAACCGTCTAAAAATTCTCAACAAATGCAAAGTGGTGAGGGTATTTTGCAGCTCTGATGTTCCGCCTGAAGATGATCGGATGCGCGAACTTCGTTATGTAGTCCGATTTTTGGTTGGCGAATTCAAGATTGTTTTGGTAAGTTGAATTTTGCTCGAAGGATTTCGCTAACGAATTAGGATGAATTTCCACACTGTGAAAAGGGTGGAGGGTTTGATTACACTGAGGCACACCGTCGCTTACTTTGCCGCAACGTTGAGGTTTTCAAAGATGTCTATCCTAAGCCTACCAACATCCTTCAAATGAAGAAGATCATGGATGGAATTTCCGATGACGAGAAAGAGAAACTCAACGAACTCTTTCATGTGTATCTCGAAATTATGATGGACAGCTTGAACCTGTACGATGTACCAATAGCACTATTTAAGGGGATGGCTTAGAATGACAATTCAATTACCCTCCGGTAATCCGATCACAAGATTGAACAAAAATGATGAATTGAAACCACTGATTACGCCCACCAGGCGTCATGACGAGGGGGATAGAACAAGTCTGTAATCTTGACCTGGAAGCTATCAGTGAGGGAAGATCGGTCTGAAACATGCAACTCACTTTAAGCTTCTGAAGTTCATCGGTACCCTGACTGTCTAAGACCTCCAGAGCGTCGACTTCACTCATGCAAATGTCGAGGAGCGCATCCCTCTCTTCGGCACATAGACGCATGTAAACCCTGGAAGTTAACCCTTGCTGTACCGATGAATGTCGTTTTTCGTATCTTTCAAGAAGCATCCACACTAGCTTAGAGCAAGCTAGGTTCCTTTTGGTACATTTTAAAATGCATGGTATGCGTATTGACAAATCGCATAGCAAGAAAAAGGCCTGGACAGCAGCTAAGCAGATTGCATTGTACTCTCTGCCCCATGCCGTACCCTCTTTGCTACATTTTGAGACAATCAAACCCACCGCAGCCACAATCATGTGAAGAACCAAGAACCATGGGGTGCAGGATGAACTCCATTCGAAACGAAGGACGACGATCATGATGGTGCAGGAAATTATGAGTATCGTAGAGAATATCAGGTATGTACCCGAATAATCTTGGTTGACAACGAAGTAATCGACAGGTAAACTGACGAGGCTCAAGAAGGTAACTGAAGCAACAAAGCATTCCGGTATTCCGAGGTGACACGCACGAGGGTCGTAAGGTACGGGGCTGCTATTGTGGATGATCTATCAGGAATAAGCCTTTGAGTTATTTGTGGATTGGTATCCTTACCCAGATTGCGAGTATTCCAAATGCTGTATTGGCATTGACGAACACATCGCCAGCGTTGACGAGCTTTTCGCGACGTTGAAACTTAAGTGCGAGAACTAGCAGAATCTCTTGAAGGAAAACAATAGCGATTAGGGATGGGTGAAAAGAGCGTAGTTTTTGGTGTACAAAGGTCTGTTTTGCTGGCAAGGACTCATCGTCTGCAAGTATGGGGTGTGAGTGTATCTCGAAACGTCTAAATAAGAGTGGTAATAGGGTTTGGATAGCGAAGATAATGAGAGAAAAAAACTGGATTGCAGCGAGTGCGACGAGAATCTCGAAATGATACATTGTAGAAACGAAAGCAACTGGTTGTTGAAGGAGACTCAGGGCGGGCGTACTACACATATCCCTCCCGTGGAGCAGACCCCTGCCGAGCGGACCCCCTCCCCTGGCTCCGCTCATCGATCAGAAACCCCTCCCCTGCCTCTGTTCGGCCGACAACTCAAATCGATGCCCCAGCCCGTCACTATTACCTATCCATCTGGCTTGCTCTGCCGATGACACACTGCTGCTCTACCTCTGTCTGCTCTGGCATTTGGCACTGTTCTTTGACCTACGTGGCTGGATTCAAACTTACTTGCTTCTTTGCTGCGCGTCTCTCGCTCACGACCCTGGTCTTTTCCCTCCTTACGCCCTTGCGCTGATGATCGACTCCATCGTGGCATTTGCGGATGGTATCAGTGATACTTGTGCCCCATTAACTAGTACCTTTGGCTCCTCAGTACTTTGGCTTGGTGTTGAAGGTTACACAGTATAGCCACTCTCCAGCATTCGATCAGCCTTCCCGGTCCCCACGATGTCCATGAGTGTCGAGGCTGCTCTGAAGACAATTGCGGGTGCTTCTAGCTCTACATTGACTAGTAACCTCCCACGGCTGCTCGCTGCGAATTACAACATAGCAAGAGCTTTGTCGAAACTATCCGAGACTAAGCCCTTGCCCGAGGCAAACAGCGCTGGAGAACAGTCGACAAAGGAGAACGAGGAGGACGAGGAGTTCAACATCAACAAGTCTCTAGAGTCCGACTCCGCAATACACTCCTTCATCAGCATATCGCCGAACGAATTTCCAGAGGTTCTCCGAGCTGCAAAGGACATGGCTCGGTCTCTAGTCCCGAGGGAGGACATTAGAAACAAGTTAATGAAACGAGTCAAATGCATGCAGGATTACTTCGAACTTTACGACATGCATCCAACGAAACAAGACAGGTATTGGAGACAAAAAAATAGGCACAAGCGGACAACCGTGATATACGTGAGAAGATTCTTCGAGGAAGGGATAGGCGGATTGGTTTTGATACTGGGCGACAGGTGGCAGCGCATATGTGGGATGTTGGAGCGACAAGACATAACAGTCACAGGGCTGAAAGCATGGCACGACACGGATGAGATTCAAAGTCTCTTGACCGACCTGCGCTGGTTTCTATCAGAAGAAGACC
Organism: Periconia macrospinosa; assembly: GCA_003073855.1. Classification (NCBI taxonomy): domain Eukaryota; kingdom Fungi; phylum Ascomycota; class Dothideomycetes; order Pleosporales; family Periconiaceae; genus Periconia; species Periconia macrospinosa. The sequence goes on from KZ805688.1 coordinate 22,431, forward strand.
TTAACTTGCTAGGAGGAAAGCTGAGGCCTTCAGACCCTTTAAATATATGTACGTGCTGGTCTAGAAATCTCATCGAAGCAGACTAACATGGTACAGTCGACGATTTATTTTTTCATCAATAGTTCACCTCTCACCGCTCGAATGCGTAACCACAGGCGATCAAGGACCCAGACGCCATATCGCAAGACGCTGTCGAGTCCTCACACACTAGAACATCACAAGAATTTATATCCATCTCTACACCGTTGATTCTTAACTTTCCAGGCCCCTCAATCTCAAGTATGATAATAAGATAAGAGAACTTTGGGCCAAACTGTGTAGGCTTGCTAGGACTGATTAGAACTCCACCCGACCCTGAGAATTTCTTCTTACTAGTTAGTAAAGAGCGTCCCTAAGAGGTAGGCGAGTTACCTTGTTTCCCCAGATAGCGCGCACAAAATTCTCAACGCCGTTAAATTTGCTGATATCGAATCGGGACGGTTGCCCAGGTGCAGATTTTGCGTAGTGAGCAGCCTGAACAACCTCAGCGCGTACTTCCGCGATCTTTTCCTCCAGCCCAGGAAATTTGGTAATTCGGATAGAAGGCATAATGGCTGGACGACTTCTTCGTGTACGGTACGGATGTGACGTGTCCTTCGAGGAAAATCGTGATGTGGTCTGTGCGCGCAAACACATGACTAAACTTGCGGCGGGGTTTAGCGTTGAATTGATATTACAGGTGGTACGTTGACGTTTACCAACGTCTGGCTGAGGGCGGACTGATATATAAATTTAATCCTGTTTCTCCAGCAAAAATGTTTAAATTTCAGCCTTGTTTCACCGGAAGAGGATCGTATCTGCCTAGTGACTGTGCAGCACCCAAACTAAGTATAATTGGCTAGAAGTCCTTTGCTTAATGTACCTGCTCCAGGCATCTATTCCCTGCAAAATCTTGTCAAGTCCCCAAACTCAAATGGTCTGTGCTATTTACCGATCGCGCCTCTTAATAAGCCTGTCATCTCCCGATAGGGCATCTGGGTGATAGATACGTCACGTGGAGGGTTATGTATACATAAGACGAACCACTACATGGTACCTGTGTCTCAATCTACCATGCGTTCTCCACATCTGCACAAATACTGGAATTTGCCGCTCCGAAGCAATGGAGAATCTTGTTAACTCCCCACCGTCTCCCCCAAACCCAGGCGGCTCAAGCCTTGAGTCGTCCCAGGCAAACAGTCGCCTCAAAGTCAAACGGTCGCTATCTCCGCTCCCTAGCGATCAAAGGCAAACAATCAAAAGGCAAAAAGAGGACTCAGCTACACAGATTTATCAAGACAAGCCCGACGATCTGGAGGCGAGTCGTGCAAAGGTCAGAACAATTCCAAGGCCGTTAATGCTCTAAGATATCCACACTGATGCACAAGCAGGTCCTGGAAAGGATGTCTACTGCAATTGACAAGCTGACTACGTACGAAGAAAGGATGAAGCGTTCAAAGGACACATTGATCTCTTTTAAAACACTCCTTAGCACCTCTCCACCTCAAAGGTTTGCAGCGTTGGACCCATCTTTTATGGAACCTCTAGAAGATCTATTGGAGAGACTTCGCATTGTGAACGATGTTCCTATCCCAGCGACAGAGGAACAGGTTGGCCACGGAAGACCAATACGCAACTTGACTGGGTCTTTCTACGTCGAGGACGAAGACTGACACGCCCTGAGGCTTTCGCAATCCCCGCGAAGCATTGCTATCATCTCTATTATTTCCGGTCCTCGATCATTGTAGGCAAAAGCATGAGCCTTGTTTTCCGCGTATATGCAGTGGATGTCTGGTTCTGGGTAGAGTTTGCGGATCAACCTTTGAAACTTCTCGGTATTTTCGTGCGGCACATGGATATCTCGGAGTCCATGGAGGGTTCTGATTTTCGGACAATAGTCAGGCTTTTCTTTCGTAGGTGGATCCAGGGTGATCTCGAATACATCCATCTCTGGTATAAAGCGAGGGCCAAATTTCCTTACGTGCGCTGCTCCAACTTTCTCGGCCAGCATCCCACTATCTAGCTTTCCAAGCTCTTCATCCAATTTTTCCTTCTCCCACATTTCAATCAGTCTCTCCCCTACTCCTCTCACTATCGTGCGGGGGCTCAAAATGTTCTCATCTGGGCCCGGGCTTTCGCATGCCCCAGTCAATGAATAATCCTCATCTGCCATAGCCTGCATCTCTTGCAACACGGACCAGCCCATAAATATCAGCCGCCAAGTGGAGCGTACCTGACTTATACCATTTATGATCATGGGGCATAGAGTCGTTGAAAGGCCAAAAGCAGCCCCCATTCCTCGAGGGGGGACGGATCCGACCCGTGAGAGCTGAACGGGTGATGTATACCTCTCGACGAGAATTTCCACTGTATACTTCTGCACTTGATCCTTTTCATATCGCCGACCCATGAAATCGTCCCATTTCAATCGCATGTAGTCATTCACCAACGGATAGAGAAAGAGCATCTCGTAGACTTTGACGCCAGTCCCGCGTGAGAGATGCCAGGCGTAATTAGCTGGAATGGCTCCGGCGCTTTCTCCGATCACAAAGACATGATCTGTTCTAATTTCTGAAACCATGGTTGGATATCGACTCGTGATTTCGCTCTTAAAACTTGCAGTTTCAGTGCCAAGGTAGCGCAAAACTGCACGCATATATTGTTTCACGACACGCCCTGGACTTTCAGGAAGGAGTGGAACACGCGGCGCGACTATGATTGTATGACTGGTAAGAAATTCACGAAACCAGCAGTTACGCCACGGTGGGTATCTGGGCTCTTGCGTTCCCTGTTCTATTAGCACGCATGCTTGTTATGATCATGATATGCTCACCTGTCCGCCTCCGGTCATTAGCAGAACCAGAACGGAGGTTTCTTTTTTCCCATCACAGAAACTCTTATGAAAACTGGTGTGAAAATCCAATTTGATCCCATCATGGAAGGGCGAGAAGTCAAAACAATGGAAATCATCATACAGATGCTCTTGCTCCTCGCTTGCTTTAAGCATGTCGCCCTCTTCAAGAAAAGCAGTTTCCCAAGCGTATGGCATGGCTGTATCGCGATAGTAAAACAGGTGGATGGAGTTGGTAGGCCAATGGCTTTTGATGGTTGCCAGTACTGGCCCGCTCAGGATCAGAACCCCCTCCTAGAATCAGAGCCCCCCCCCTGGCTCCGCTCACAGAAGAGCAGAGCCCCCCCCCTAGCTCCGCTCCCGTGTCGTATGTAGCGCATCCTCCTGCCTCTAATGACCTTACCTATTTATTCAGCACGAAAGAAAGCATCTTATTGCCGCCTATCCTTATCATCGTCAACCAATGCAACCAGCACCATTCTACTTTGCAATACATCATGGAACTCACTCGAAAGAGTCTTTTGCTTGGGGCATACAAGGTAAACGTTTCCTCGCTTTTGCAGACAAAGCTTACAATGAAAAAGTGTGCTCCTGAGCAGCCGAGACGGCAGGTGGCCACTTGGCTTTCGGTGTTATCGCAATACACCCAAGATGAGCCAGATAAGAACCTAACGACGCCTGAGGGTGTCGAAAAATGCATCGAAAGTGCTACAATGTCTGAGCAGTGTATGGCTCTTCTGGGGAATATGTTCACCAGCTACGGAGTTTGTGATGCCGAGGACAAGGGCATCTCTACCGACTTCACGGTGGATGAGAACAGGGCCGAACTCATGCAGCTATCCAACAACAGAAATTGGCCGATCGCACCGAACAAGGCATCGCCGAAGCCACCGTCAGTATGGGCTCTGGGTGGCCAGTTTCCAGAAGTGCTACACATTTTAGGGTGCTCTTGGGACGGCGTTGGGCAATATCCATCGCTGATGAGTGCTCCGCTTGTCTCCAGGCTCCCGTCGCTGTACTGTCACGAGGTGAACGAACTGTTTACAGAGATGTAGGTTTACATCCCACAGTTGAGGCCAAAACTAACAGTTGTAGCGATGTCTGTCTCCGGTGCCTTAAACGCGTCCGACTACCCCAGCTGATGAAGTATGAGTTCCTCAAGGACGAAGTCGCAGCGGTGATCCCTATGTACCGCTGGCCAGCGGTCTGCCTTCGAGACTACGCGTTGTCGCCAGATGCGACAAAGTGGTACTACGATTACCTCTGTTCCGTTGAATACGATTGCTTTGAAGCGAAGCAGGAATTCCGTCTCTCCATACCATTCTTAGTGGGATTATCTATGTTGCGTGCTTTGGAAGAGGAGGAATCGAACCCCCCCGCGGTCAATACATGCCCGCTACACCGCTATGATACATATATATATCAGCGTGTATTGTGGACTATGCCACTGGCACGTTTGTGTGGTATCGTCCCAAGTGCTTGCTGCGAGAAAAATTTCTGGGGTCTCCTTAGAGAAAATATTCTATTATGGCTGGCGGGAAATCTTGAGGAGAAGCTGAACAACGACAGGGACCTTGCTGAACGCGTGCTAACAGTTCCCGTTATCAATCGCTCTCGCATTAAGTCTGATAGCTCCCTGTAAGATTGCCGCCCTGTATAGTCGACATTAGCTAGTTAAAATTTGCTGCTTTACTCGTTTTGAATCAATCTTGCTTTTGCCGTGCTTTCTCGGTCATACCGTTTTTCACAACTTACTGAACGTCACGCAGTGATCTCCACGAGCGCTTAATTCCTAAACTAAGGGATCCTATGGAATGAATATGCATCAGACTGAGTAGTAAGCGAATCGTTTATGCATTATGCATTACTGCCTGATGGGAGGCGGGACCCGGGCTGGTCTGGGCATACTCATCTCGCGGGTATAAGAAGCACCCCACCCACCCAGAGTTTCCTCTTCCATTTACTCAACTTCACAAACTGTGCTATTGAGCTTCCTCTCTCTACCTCACTCTATTGAGCTTCCTCCGTCAACGCCATCAAAATGAACTCTACTCTATTCTGGATAGCCGTCCAATCTCTTGTCATCGCTCTTGCGTACCGTTTCGGTGGATTCAAAGCATTAGTTGTTGCCACGGCTTTGCTATTTTCGATTAGCTACAAGACTGGATTTGTGGATGGCATTCATTGTAAGTCAAAAACGAAGTGTTTTGTAAACTCTGCTTACTATAAAGATGTGAGCGAATCGGATACCGATCGATTTCAATTAGTAGAATCTGTTGCCCTTACTATTTCTGGGCTGTGTGCGACAATGGAAGCATATCATCGGACATATCTATGGGCTCTTCTGAATGCAGCCACTTGGGCTTTTTTTGCGTACTTCAGCTCTTGGGAGGTTTCTCGGAAATTGTTCATGGAAATGTTATGTTTTTTCATTACTGGATACTGTGTTGTCTATTCTGTGTATTGGTGGCTTGAAAAGAAGAAAATTATCCCACCAAATAGAAAATAAGCCAGGCGGAACCATTCGGCAGCCAAAAGACGAAGGCAAAAACCAGGGGAGCGAGGGGAGGAGAGGGGGGTGGAAATCATCTACGTATCTTAAGTATTCGGGGGGGGGGGGGGGGGTTAATAGCTCGCATCTTGAATACCATCCATTTTTATCCCATCATCCTCAGATTCTTCAACCTTGACGAGCAACTCCGGGCACAGCCATGGATACTTCTGTCGATCCTCAGTGGAGAGCGGTTGCTTCGTTTCTGGAAGCCTCCCCCTGATCTTGCACTCTTCTATGTACTTCATTCGTTGACGGCACTTAGGCAGATGCTCCTTTTCCTTCGCCTCAGCGAACCTCTGGCCTATTAGGGCAATAAACTCTGTCCTAGTAACCCACTCGACGAGGTCCAACGTTTTCGCCTCTGGGTTGTTCTCTATATCCGAGTGGTACTCGACCTTGATATACATATCTTGTTTTCTTGTCTTTTTCCCCGGTGGTGGTGGGTCAGACAATCG
>KZ805689.1:0-28281 GCA_003073855.1 Periconia macrospinosa
TTGGGGCTGGGGTATTAGGTAAGCTAACCCAACCTATACCCATGGTCCGTGAGACCCCAACCCAACCTATACCCACAAGTCACGTGACCCCAACCTAACCTATACCTAACCCCTGGGTATAGTATACCCATTTGCCAGCCTAGCTTAGAATAACGTATTTATATTAATAATATATAGTATATCCTTACCCCTAATCTTTATAGTATTAATTGTAATTTTATAGTTAAAATATTTTAGGTTTTTAATAAAATATTTAAATTAATAAGGGGCTTAGCTATTTATCTAGTAGTAATAATAAAACTTCTAAATTTTTTCTAGCGCTATAGACTCTACTTTATAGCCTACTTAAGTTAGTAACTTATAAAGTTTATTTACCTATAGATATCTAAAGTAGTAATAAATTTTTTAAAGCTTTTCCTTTATAAAGTATATTACTACTTTAAATCTATTAATATTAAAAAATAAATATCCCTATTTATAAATAATAGGGATTTCTTTTCTATTTTTTTAAATAATTATATTACGTATATTATTAAAGAATACGCTAAGTTAGTTAGTATTTTAGATACTAAATAAAAATAGCGTATTTATATCTAAGATATAATACTTAACCTTTCTAAGTAGGCTATCTATTATAGCTATACTTATTAGGCTTATTAGTTTTTATTTACTAAAGTTTATAGTCTTTTTACTTAAGTTTTAGTTAACTTTTATATTTAAATTTTTATAAAAATACGCTTTAAGTTATAGCTTTCTAACTATTAATATAAATATAGCGCTAGTATTTTAAAGTTCGCCCTAGTATTACTAGCTATACTAGTTTTTAAGTAGGAACTAGTTACTAAAAATAATTATAGGCGCTATAAAAATGTTCTTACCTATAATATAGTATAAAAACGTATTATTTATTAAATATAACGTAATAGATTTATTTTTATTATTACTAAAGTACGCGCTATAATTAAGGTTACTTTTATTAGACTTAGTATTACTTAGTAGTTCTTTTTCGTATTTAATAATATATATATATACTTAATTTTTTAATAGTTCTTTTCTATTTTTTTTTATATATTCTATAATATATTATTATCTAAAAAACTTTAAGTTCTTATAAAAGTAATTATATAACTAATACCCTTTCTTATAGTAGATAATATATTTTTTATTTTCTTAGCTATAGGAAGGTAGCTATTTTAGTATAAAATATATATCTAGTTTTTTAAAATTAAATTTCTTTAAAGTAAACTTATTTTTTAAAAAGTACTTTAAGTATACTTTACTTTAGTATAATTTTCTTTTAAAAATAAAGTAAGTATTACTAGACGTATAATACTACTTATCTATAAAGTATATATTACTACCTTTTTTTTTTACTATTAAGTAGGTATTATTAATTATTTTTATTACTTAAAATATATATTACTAAGCGTAAGTTACTAATAAAGGCGTTAATTATAAGCTTAATTTAGAATATAGTAAGCTCTAACTTTTAAACACTATAGTAGGCTTAAATAATAACTATATAAAGCTAGTATTTACCTATAAAGTTAGGGCTAAAAGTATATTAAAGTAGTATAAACTTATTTACTATTTTATTTAGTACTTTATATAAAAACTTATTTAGATTATTTATTCTATAATGTATAAATATTAGCATAGTCTACTTATCCTAATACTACTTATAATTAATTACTATATTAAAATACGTGTCTATCTATTTATATATAGTTTTCTAGGTAGAATTAGAGTTAATATACGTTATATAGTAGTTATAGGCGCGTTCTATTAAAATATTAATAAATAGCTAGCTATATTAGGTTTTTTTAATATCTAGTTATTAATATAGTTTAATAAATATTTTTACCTTATTTAATAAAATATTATATAACTTATTTAAAAAACTATTTTTTTTATACTACGCTTTCTAGAAAGCTATAAGCTAGCTATTTTTTAACTATTTAGAAGTAATATAGTATAATAGAGGTAGATTATTCTTCTTTTAAATTATATAGCTTATATTTACTAGTATACTACTTTATTTATTTACCTACTTTATAAAAGTACTAAAAATAAAGCGCCTACCTACTTAATAGTTATTCTAAAATTAAGTATATAAATTATAAAATAGTAGTAGATAGGGCGTCTATTATTACTTTAATAATATACTTATAAGCGCCTACTAGTAGTTAAATATAGGCGCTACCTAGTATAGTTATAAGTATATAGGCGTAGCCTAATATTACTAAAGGAATATTAGGCTTACCTAAGTTTACTAGCCTAGTATCTAGCTTACTAGATTTTACTACTATAGTATTATTACTATAGAATACTATTATTAAAGTATTTTTTTATAAAATACTATTACTAAAGTATTAATATTATAAAATATTATTAATAAAGTATTAATACTATAAAATACTATTATTATAGTATTATACCTAATATAGTAAAAAGCTATATTATATTTTTATTTATTTTTACTAGTAGAGAAGCTTATTAGTTTAAAAGTTACCTAGTAGAAGATAGGCGTTAGAAAAAGTTACCTAGAAGTAACTATTAAAAATAGTTATCTAAAAGTTATTAATAAAAAAAAAACGCGTTTTAGAGTTATTTAGGAAAAAGAATACGTAGCTAATAGTTATCTTAGAAAATTACTTATACCTAGTATTATATATTTAGCTTAAAGTACTTTTAGTAAGCTAGCCTTTTAGTAAATAGTAATAGATAGTTATAACTATAGCTATTTTTTATTACCTTTATAAAAAGTATAGTATATTAACTATTTTTAACTATACTAAGATACTTATATTAGTTTTAGTATTCTCCTATTATCTTAATTCCTTTATTATATAGTATATAGTATATATTTAATTTAATATTCTTTAAAAGTTCTTTAAAAGCTTTACTATTAAATATAGAAAACTTTTTTTAAAATTTTTATATAAAAAGATTAAAGTTTAAGTTTATAAATTTTTATAAAATTATTAGTGCCTATATAATAAAAGCTACTATAATAAATATAGGGTAGCGTTAAACTTATAATAGTTTAACTACTTCTACTTTAATAAATTTTAATTATATAAATATTTTTTATAATAATAATACTAAAAGTTCTATATTTTTACTAATATCTTTATAGAATATATTATTATTATACTATTTATTTTAGAATTAAGTAGAACTCTTAGTATACTATATAGGTTCTTTATTAGTAGAGTAAAAGTTATTTTTATTTAATTAATTACTAATAGTAGACCTTTAGGGTCTAGTAGGTTATTTACTTTTTAAGTTTACTAAACTAGTTTTTAGTATTTTTCTAATAAAATAGACTTTATTAATTTAGCTTAAAATATGTATTAGATTTATTATAGTTTAGTAATAATAGGCTGTACCCCTAGACTACTTTCTAGAAATAAACCTAGTATACTACTAAATTTATTTAGTAAGTTACTTATACGTTAGACTTTTAATTACGTATATAGTTTTATAAGTATTTATATAGGTATATATAGCTAACTAATAGAGTTTTACATTTTTATTAATCTATAGTTAAATATTATTTAACTACTAATTAGTATTAGGTATAAAAATATATATATATAGGGCTAGTAAGTAAGAGATAAAACTAAATAAGGAAATAAACTAAAGAGATAAGGTAATAGATACACGTTAATACGTATATTATTTATTTATATTTTTTTTATCTTATATAATAAAGAAGGGCTATATACTTATATATAGATTACGTAATTATATTATATAATACTAACTAATTAACTTAAACTATAGTTATAAGCTACGTTACAATTAACAATAAATAACGTTAAGTAGAACTTTTTAGATATTCAAATCAAAGTCCTTATAGTTCGAAAATCAAACATTTAAAGCAGTACTAGGGGAAAACACTCTACCTACTCCTTTTCTCCAGGCTACTATAACAAAACAAACTCATAGTTCTTTATTTAGTCTTGTGTTTGTTCTGTTGTCGTTAAGTAGTGTATGTATGTAGTTAGTCCTTTCCGTTCGTAAACGTTTACCCAATTCGGAGTAAGTCCGCGCGCGCGTGCTGATGTTTTTTTTCATGCATGTAATGTTTAGGTACATATTGATAGGTACCTAACTAGGTAGGTAAGGCCAAAGTATATACAAAAACACCCTCTTTTTTTCCCCCCCCCTCTCTCTCAGCCCCCAATATCCCACACGCACGCACGCACGCACGCGAGGTTTGGCTCGTCCCTACTGTTTTTTTAACCCCGTTCTACACGCGCACGCACGCACGTATAGAGCTGAGCTCAGAGCTGAGGAGAGGATAAGGGTTTTCTAATTTTCAGCTTTCCCACCCCCCAGCCCTCCACAGCCCCCCCTTAAAGTGTTTTTGTTCTAGATTAATGCATGTGAGTTGTAAAGGGGAGGGGGAATATGTATATAAGATGGGAGGTTTCTGTCCGTTCTGCGAAAATGGATTTTGTGAACTAAATGTTTCCACTTTTTTCTACTCAGTCATTTTACTAACACGCCTACGTGGTTTGGAAAGAGCGGTTTGGTTTTGGAAAGTGGTTTATATTGGTAGGTAAGTAGTAGGGGGTGGTGTGGTAGTACTCTATGAGAGATATTTTGGAGATGGGGAGAGAGAGAGAAGGACGGCTTCACTAACAAATGAATCCATAACAATTACAGATCAATTCCCCTGAGCCGACGACCACCAACCCACCACCACCCAACATGGACCCTACTGAATCCTCCTCCCCCATCTGCTCCTCCGATGGGGACACCAACAACAACAACACAATGACGCCCCAAGACGTCGTCGAGACTTTCTGGTCCAACATGATCACCAAGAAACCCAGCAAAGTAACAAACATCTTCCCGGCAACCCTCTACGCGAACCTGCTCCCGCCGTTCCCCCAACCCGGAAAAGTCACGGGCCAAAACGCCGCCGAATCGTACCAAGCGGCCGCCGACGAGTGCCGTGCGCGCGTCAGGCGCATCGTGCGCGAATGTCAGCGGACGAATCAGAAATTCACGGATCCAGAGTTCGATATCGAGGAGGATGCCGCCCGCGCGCGCGCAGGGGCGAGTAATTGCTTGGAGGGGATTGCGAGGTCGTTGGTGGACGAGGCCGAGGGGCAAGGGGAAGGGGTTGGTGATGTTAGCGGGATTGATTCGGAGGATGTAGGCCTTGCGTTGAAGATTCTTGGTAAGATTTCGGGAACTACGGCTGTGACGATTGATCTTGCGTCTACGGCGCGGGTTCTCGGCGCTGATGGGGGAAGTGGTGGTGGTGGTGATGGTGGGAGTACTGCCAACCCGTTGTCTATCCACCGCATCGATTGGATCTTCGAGAACCCGTCGTTTACCGTCGATGGGTTCTCGAGTTCCGATGTGAGGCAGGGGGGTAATGGGGATTGCTGGTTCATTGCCGCCGTGGCGTCGATATGCAGCAATCCGAGTTTGATGGAGAGGGTTTGCGTCGAGAGGGATGAAGAGTGCGGGGTGTACGGGTTTGTTTTCTACCGCGATGGCGAGTGGACGTGGACCGTGGTGGATGATAATTTATACCTCGAGTATCCGGATTTTGATGTCAACGGCGATTACTACGATGCCACGGGCGCCGAGGAACGCAAGTGGAAGAAGACGAAGCAGACGGGGTCGGATGCGTTGTACTTTGCGTCCTGCGCCGACCAGAACGAGACGTGGTTGCCGCTGCTCGAAAAAGCGTACGCCAAGGTCCATGGCGACTACGAGGCCATCGTGGGGGGTTGGTCGGGCGAAGGAGTCGAGGATTTGACGGGTGGAGTGACAACCACGGTCCTGACGAACCGGATCCTCAGCAAGGAGAGATTGTGGAAAGAGCTGTTGCGCGTCAACCAGGAGTTCCTCTTCACGGCGTCGGCGAACCACAGCTACCACACGAGCACGCAGAAAGGCCTCCCGCTCAACCACGCGTACTCGGTCATCAAAGCCGTCGAGGCCGAGGACGAGGAAGGGAAGAAGCATAGGCTGGTGCAGATCCGCAACCCCTGGGGGAAACGCAGCTGGACCGGCAGCGGCGAGTGGAACGGCGCCTGGGGCGATGGCGCCAAAGAATGGACGCCGTACTGGATGAACAAGCTCAATTACCGCTTCGCCGACGACGGCATCTTCTGGATGTCGTTTGACGATCTGCAGAAGCGGTTCCGCGTCCTCGACAGGACGCGCCTGTTCGACAAGGACTGGACCGTCGTTCAGCAGTGGACCAGCGTAGACGTCGCCTGGGTGACGGGATACCTCAACACCAAGTTTGTCGTCGAAATCAACAAAGCCGGTCCCACCGTCTTTGTCCTCTGCCAGGTAAGCACGCACACCAATCACCCCGATAAACCCCCCCTTGGGCACACTAACCGAACCACACACAGCTCGATGACCGGTACTTCAAAGGCCTCGAAGGCAAGTACCGCTTCGACCTGCACTTCGTCCTGCAAGAAGACGGCGCCACGCCAGGCGAGCACATTGTCCGCGCGCGCGGCGCCATGTACGGGAACCGCAGCATCTCCGCCGAAGTCGACCTGGACCCGGGCAAGTACCACGTCGTTCCCAAGATCGCGGCGTACAAGGACGACGACGCCATCGAGATCTACGACGCCGTCCAGACGCTCGCTAAGAACAACCCGCAGAAGTTGCGCCAAATTGGGCTGAACTACGACATTGCGAACGCGAAGGGGGTTACGGAGGAGCAGAAGAGGGAGAGAGAGGAGAAGACCAAGAAGAAGAGTGAAGAGGAGAGGAAGAAGAAAGAGGAGGAAGAGAAGGACAAGGCCGAGTTTGAAGCGTGGAAGAAGGAGAAACGCGAGCGCGAAGAGAAGGAAAAGGAAAAGGAGAAGAAGAAGGCGAAAGGTGCCAAAACCGCAAAGCACGGCGCCGCTGGCAGAGGACGCATCGGCAGACTCTTGGGCCGCAAGAAGAAAACGGACGAATCCACCGCGCTGTCTGAATCTTCCGACTCGGACGACGACGAGCCTGAAGCCGAAGAGGGACGAGGAGAGAAGGAAAAGGAAAAAACGGACAACAAAACGGCGGCGGCAAAAACACAAAAATCCACAACCACACCGCCTCCTTCTTCATCCTCGGATAACACCAACAACACTCTTTCCACTGCTGCTGCTGACGCCCCCGACACCACGAAGAAAGACGACGACGACGATAGCGGTGCCGAAGACGAAGATGATGATGCAGACAACGAAAAGGAGAAATCGGAAGAAGATGATGATGAGGATGATGAGAAGAAGCAGAAATCTTGGAACGCAGTCTGCGTCCTAGGGCTCCGTGTTTACTCCAAAGATGCCGCTGTCAGTATCAAGTTGGTCAAGGCGAGGGATCCCGAGGAAGGCGCCGTGTTGGATGTCGATGGGGCTACGGGCGCGGGGGCGACAATGTGAAAAATGTGAATTGTGATGTGTGGGTAAAGTAATTAAGGTTGGGTTAAGTACTTGGATTTTGGAAAACTTAACTCCCCCTTTTCTTTTCTCTCTCCTCTCTCCATATTTTTTTTTTTTTTTTTTTTGGATGTCGGAATCGTTTCTGTCTTACCATTCTAACTTATGTATGTATGGATATATGGGCGCTCCCTTCTTTTCAATACATATATGTGCTAAAATATTCGTCAAATCTTTGGGGAAAAAACCGGGGGGGAAAAATGGGATTTTACATTCGTGCCTACATATGTAAAAATTAAATTGCGCATTAAATAGTTTGACACTAAGGAAAAGTGAGTAAGGTAGAGATTAGAAGCTAGGAAGTTTATTTATACTTTACGAATTCTTAAAACTTTTTATCTAGGTATGTAAATAGAGATAAACTACTCATCTAGCTCTAGCTAACTTGAATTCTTCTCTTTAATACGCACACACATAGACAATATAAAAATATATAGCCAACGAAAAAAAAACCAACACAAATCCCCCAACCCATCATTCAAAACCCCTAACCTAACAAACCGCCCCTCCTCAAAACCCAGCAATATACCGATGCCCCCCCGTAACCTCCACCACCTCAAACCTCATCCCAACCTCAATCTCACCAACAACAACCCTCTCCCCATCCTTACCGCCCCCACCACCACCGCCATCTTTCCCGTTCTTATTATTAGGAGGAGGTCTCGGAACCCCCAACATGCCAAAACAAGGCTTAAACGTGATGCCCTCGTCGACGCGACGATACTTCATGAGTTGGTTCCAGGGTTGATGGGGGTGCTTGAACGCGGTTTCTGGGTCGACGTTGGGGACTTGGCAGCGTGCGCAGCGTTGGGTGATGTCGATGGTTATGATGCCTCGTTGTGTTTCTCCTTTGGGGGGATGATGTTGAGGGAGGGGGAGGAGGGGGTTTGAAGCGGAGGAGGAATTAGAAGAAGAAGGAGGAGGAGGAGGAGGAGGAGGAGGAATAAGTCGTACTGTCTTCCACCGATCCTCATCCCACGGTTCATGTCCTTTTACCAGGATATTCGGTCGGAACCGCTCGATGCCGATGTTGGTTACTTTGTTAACATGTGCGCCTTCTGCTTGCTCCTCAGCTGCTGCTGCAACGCGTAACCTCGCGTTTAGCTCCTGTAGACTGCTCTCGCATCCGATGAGTACGGGCATCAGGTCCGGGAAGCACGTCGACGCCGCACGTCCTAGGACCTCCTCGGCGCCGTTCGACCCCAGCGCGCGCGGCTCGTCGTCGTCAAAGGGCGGCTTGTACACGAGGCGCACTTGTTTGCCGAAGAAGGCGTTGAAGGGGGCGGTTAGCGAGGGATCGTAGACGTGGGCTTTTGTGCGCTTGCCCCAGATTTCGACCGAGGCTGGGGTGGTGTGGGTGGCGAGGTAGGAGGGGGTGGGGTGCGCGGGGATGGTGAATTGGAGGGGTTGTTGTTGTTGTTCTTGTTGGGGGTCAGGGGAGTGAGGTGGTGGGAGGGGTGCGGTGATGGTTAGGGTGTCGGCTTTTGGGTCGTAGGCTGGGGGTGGGTGTGCGGGGATGACGAGTTCGGTTGGTGAGGAGGAGTCTGAAGTCGGGGCTTTGACGGTTAGGGTGTCGGATTTTGGATCGTACGCGGGCACTGGGTGGGCGGGGATGGTGAATTGGCGGGGTTTCGAGGACGTTGGAGATGTGGAGGTTGGGGATGGTGGGGATGGGGATGGTGCAGTGACGGTTAGAGTATCGGTAGATGCATCGTAAGAGGGACGGATCAGTGTCATTTTTGAGAGATTGCGGACTGGGATTCTCGTATCAGCGGGGTTGATCGAAATATACGGAGTTGATACGTACTTGTGAGGAATTTGAGGTCCGGATACGTGACCCACATCCACTGGCGATCTATTTGTGATGATCATGTCAGATTTTCACTTCTCTCTCTTTTTTTGCCGCGAATGATAGTTATGCTTCTAGAGGGTGAATGTATACCTAGATCCAAGCCAGTGGGCAGGAGCTTCGCCTTCTTTACTGACAACCCATGGCACGATTTAATCGGATGGATGAAGATGTTGGTGACCTCAGTGGGCGGCGGGATTGGACCAGCCGGTTTCTCCTTCTCTTTGGCCTTGTCATCCGTCTGCTTCAGGTTCTTTTTGCTCTCCTTCGAGCCTCGATTCCAAAACAGATAAGTAAGGATGGGGAGGAAAAATATGCTAAGTATGATTGCGCCCTGGCTGGCCGCCGAGAACGCCATGTTTCGGAGTAGACGACTGAGAATATATCGGCCGATTAACCCTCAAAGCGAAGCGCAGTTTTGGTCCACTCTGCTTCTGCAGCCGTGAGGGTTGTCTTTTTTCAATGGCAAGCGACCAAACCGATCGTTTCGGGTAATGGTGTAGAAGTGTTCGAGAATCACAAAGGTTTGTAAGGATTATGATTCATAGCGGAATGTACATTGGAGAATGATGACGAAGGATGCGGAGTCATGTAGCTATGCGGTCCTGCATGCATTAGCGCAGGCAACAAACCCCACGAACAGCCAAGCAAAATCCGACATCCCCGCGGCATCATGACAAAACACTTCACTCTAGAACCCCCAAAGACGAACCCACGTTTCAAAACGTTTTAACTCTTTTCAATTTTTGTGCTTTCAGAGGATTATTAAAAAACCTTCGGGGTCCAAGCCATTAACTACTCATGACATGATTGCATTGCATAGCATACCGTCAAAAGATAAAGGAAAAAGCTAAGTTACAACGCAAAAGGTTGAGGGGTATTAGATTTCAAACATCAAGGACACAAGAGAATACATTAGGGGTATACCTTCTTGCTTTGAACAGCCGTTCTTTTCTTCCCGCCAGGCAAAACAAAACACACGTGTAGGAAAAATCAAAAACAAGGAAAAAAAATACAACATGACGCAAGCAAAAGGGGTAGTTCAAGGAGAGATAAGAAACGTGAAAAATGTTGCCGTGGTGGTGACACTGTGCTCATACGCCAGCTGCAAAGGCTGGGAGTACGAGGTTCGGAATCACTTTCTCAGTGAGTTTTTGGTTTTTCTTTATAAGGAGGGTGGTGGTGTGCAGAGCCAGGACCAGCCCGGGTGCGGACAGACCGAGACCGACTCGACCAGTGAAGGCCAGCCAGTGCTTCAGCCCCATTGAAGTTCGTCGTTCCATCCAATGTCCCGTTGCGATACGACCGTATGCTGCGAGATGTTGCTGGGGCGCCTACGCATGATCATGCGCGAAAAGCGGTTGGTGTGTTGATCTTTTGGCGGCGGCGGCGGAGGATGATCCATGGCCGCCGAGGATGATGGACGGCTAGAAGACGGAATGCTGATCAACTTCGGCACGAAGCGGCGCGAGTCTCTTGGGTCGGGTGCCTGATGCATGAAGTTGGGCGGCACGCTTTGCCTGGGGAATTGCGCATAGTTGGCATACTGCGAAGTCGGAACCGACACGACCTCTTTGGGTGCAGTGTTGTAGTTCATGTAAGAGGTGGGCTGTTGAAAGTTGACCAGGTCGGGAGTCGATGCAAAACCTGCATTTGGCCAATTGGACTGGAAGCCCTGGTGGTTCATGGGCTGAGAGAAGTCGGTTGCCATCGGAGTCAAGTGGGTGTTGAAGTCGGTAAAAGCACCCATGCCATTGTCCCCGGTCATGGTCGTTTGGCTCATGGCAGCCTGGGACATGTCGCTGCTGACAGGCCATTGAGAGGTATGCATGTCTTGATGCATGCTTTGTGGCGGATCCACCGGGTCCAGATCCATCAGTGCCTGCTCTGGCCCTCCTAATCCATGCGAACTGTGCAGTCGTTGATCATTCGAGAAATCGAACGGCTCCATCTTACAGTCCACGATATCGGAACCGTCGGTCAATTCAGGAACTTCAGGCGTGGACTCGGTCACGGGCTCGGGGACGTCGTTCGGTTCGATCTCGGCCAGGTCGTACGTGTCTGCTACAATCTTGTCGACATCGAATACCCTGGTATCCCATTTCGTCTCCAACTTGTATCGTAGCCTGTTGCACTTTTTGGATTCCCATGTCAGACGGGGCCAGTTTTGTTCCTCGCCGTGCCTCTGGTTCATGAGACGGTTCCAGGATTCCGACACGTCCGACTGCTTGAGCAATCCAAGAATAACGTTGGTAAAGTTCCACTTGTTCTTCTTTTCCTCAAAGTGCATGGCGATGTGCTCGCATCTTTCTTCCCATGTCGACAAAAGACAAGCACAGAACCCACAACCCCAAGCGTCCTTGTCGTGCATGACAATCTCATACTTTTTAACACAAGGCGATGCTTTGCGGCTCGTGGGCTGACCACTTTCTCGCGGCTGTTTGCAGTTCTCGCAGCCCTGTGCATGTTAGTACTCATGGGAAATAACCAAAGGTGAGGGGGGCGTACGTGTAGCTTGGTGTGGTGCTCGCGGAATCGCTTTCCAGCGTGGAAGATCTGCTCGCAATCCGGACACCGCCATGTTAGTCTCTGCTCGTGGAACTCCTCCTCGTGCGACTTCCAGTACGGCTTCGACTTGAGCGCCTTGTCGCAAAACGTGCATGCGAAGTTCTTGGGGGCGGAGGTGTTGGAGATGGTGGAAAGGCGGGAAGACGCGGTCGAAAGCCTGGACGACGCGGCGCTGTAGTGGGTGAAGGAGGAATCGGTGGAGGCGATGGAGGATCTGGGGTCAGAGAGAATGCTAGCCCTGCTAGAAGGCACGCTCAAGTAAGAAGATGCTCGGCTACCGAGTGTTGACATGGACGACCGATCGGGGCCTGGAATGCGCATGCGATCTAGAGGAATGGTTAGCGCGGTGGGGTGGGACACAAGGGAAGAGGAGTGGCGTTACCTCCGCTGCGTGCTGCCTCAAGCAGCAACAGGATGGATTTGTCGTCGAGGTGCTTCAAGCCATTGATGTGGTCGATGACCTCTGGGGTCAGGGAGGCGGCATTGCCGGAGAGTCGCGGGGATGGCGAGGCGCTTTCGGTGACGCTGCTCAAGGGCGTCGAGTTCTGGAGGCTCCTGCGCGGGCGCTTGAAGCTGTTGTTGTGCTGAGGAGTGCTGTATTGGAACAGCTGGGCGTCGTCGGTGTCCATGAATGAGTGTGTGTGGATTACTGAGAAAGGCGGCGGTGGACCAATTTCATGCCGGAGATTGAGGGCGAACGGGCGTGGCCTTAAGTTAAGGAGCGACGAAGTTGAGTGGGAGAGGGGAGGAGCGAAGGGAAAAGAAGGGAGGGTCGTGTGATTTAGAGATGGACGGACGGACAGACGGACGGACGGTGGTATGTGTGGTGAAGCTGCGAATAGATAACGACGGAAGGCGGCGCGATGGTTTTGTTGAAGGCGGGACGAGAGACGAGACGAGACGAGGGCAGGAGTCAGGACGGCTAAGGTAGTGAACGGAAGAGGGAGGAGAAGATGCACAGGCTCCAGCAGCGCAGACTTGGGAGATTTGGTTGTTTTGAGGATAAGTCGTTTCGAAAATGAAACGCATGCCAAGCTACAGGGCTGTCTCTTTATTTAGCACAGGGAAGCCATCTTATTATGCGCACCCCGGGCGCCCAAAGGAAATTGCCCGTCGACAGTACTTTTTGATGATGATGAAAGACGAAGACGAGCATGGTGATGGTTTGTGTTTGGATGCCTGTTTTTCTTAATCCTTCCTATTCTTTTTTTAATTTAATTTTCTTCTTCGAGACTCCATGTGTTGTTGCATCCGGCATCGCAACTGACACCACAAACCCACCATCATCATCTCTTTTACAAATTCATTACGCTTCCAACGTCTCTCTCGCATACCAGATTTGTATATATTAATATGCGCAGCGTAGTAACTGTAAGGTACTGGGAGCCATTGACAAACCACAGCGGAAGCTTTGGCTCAGGGGGCGTCATCTGAAACACCTAGCCCGGACCTTTTCTGCTCGCCCACGCATGGGCGAACAGAATAACACCATCGCATCGCGCACCCCAAACCGTCCCTCACTCTCTTTTCTCCTGCTCCTCCGCTTGCTCTTGCTCTTGCTACTCTGCCTCTGCAACGCCTGCACAGCCATGCTCCATTACGAGCCGCATCATCCTTCCACCTTACATACTTAGAGCAAACCCCCCATCTAGAGCTTCGCTTGCTGGCAGGCTGAGGGGGGCCATGCTTCACTTAACACCTCCCTTAATCCCATATCCACGCTT
The DNA here is from genome assembly GCA_003073855.1 of Periconia macrospinosa. NCBI lineage: Eukaryota > Fungi > Ascomycota > Dothideomycetes > Pleosporales > Periconiaceae > Periconia > Periconia macrospinosa. Next base: position 13,614 of record KZ805689.1, read on the forward strand.
CACCACCATCATTGGCTCCCTCCCCGTCTCATCTATCCAGCTCGTGTTTGCCCTTCACGCTGCCATCTGCAACTTTTGCACAACTTGTCTTGCAACGTGAACAATACCCCAAAAAGCGGATGGCTGGGAAGTAATAAATAGATTCATCTCATTCTTTGCTCGTGTCATGCACCGCCATCACCCTACGCGCCTTTGTAAGAAAAATGTCTCGAACCTCCGGATGACAGACAGCTACAGTACGGCTGTGCCGTGTGCTGTGCTGTGCTGTGCAACCAAATGGAGCAATAACTTGGTTGGCATCAAATGCAATTGGATTGGATTGGTGATGGATGTGAGAGGGCAAACCAAACATGACAGCCGCCGCACCACCTGCCTTACCAAGAAGAACTACATTCGCAAAATCTTCGGTCCGCCGGATACGACGATCGATTCGGAGAGATACCATCGCGGGATATGTTTTGTACATGTAGTAACGTATTAGTAACTAGTTGTATCTCTGTGGGCTCGTGTGCGTAAAACCGTCAGCTTCTGGAGTTGATCACCATCATGATCGTCAGCATCCGACGGCGACTTCGACCCGCCGCGGACCATGCATCACGTGCACCCGCGAGACGCGAATGCCTAGTGTGACCGCGAATCTCCCCCCGTGCCCCCCCCCCATCGTCATCCCACAGTCGTTCACAAGGAAAAAAAATTTTGTGCAACATCAATTTCAGGTATTAGGAGTTCTGCATGACGCAGTCCAAACGCTTGCTCGCTTGCTCGCTCCGTGGGAGATCGTCCCCTTCGTCTAACCCCTTGTGCCCCCTTTCGCACAGGCCCTCTAATCTGGGGTTTACGAGTTTCAACTGCACGTAAGCGAATGTCAAGGCTATTTTCAGATATATGTACGCGGTACTCACATCACGTCTGCAAGGAAAGAGAAGACGAGCGTCGAGCCTCGATGCCTGAACATCACACCACACAGGGCGTGGCATCTGATACAGGGTTGCGGCTCGTTGCCCATGAAAACGAAACAAACCGGTAAAAAGGGACAAATGAAAGGGTTTTCGCTCCTTTCGGCGCTGATCTCTCCACACCCGGCAGTTCTCTTCCCTGTTGAGCGTACCTTTCGCCTTGGTTAGCCTCCACCAAAGCTTCTTCTCGTCGCTGGGAACTCCCGACTTCTGTTCCAGAAAAATGACGCGGAGGCGGCGCGTCGTCAATCGTGGCACCTATCATCACAGTATATCCGTAGCAGTCTCTTCCGTAAGCTCGTACTACGGCACCGATTTAATCCCGCCATGTATATCACGACTCAGTCCCCCACCGTAGTTGTTTTCAGGCCTTCTGGAAGTGTCGTGTCTGGATAAACGCGGTCGAAAGGTGGAGGGATGGCCCCGATGCATAACGCCGCTGATGCGAAATGTAACTTGAATCAAATGATTGCTGACCACACATCGGGGCTCTCCACCCAAAGAGGAAGGGTCGGCATCGGTTCTCCCAATCGAAAACACAGGACTGGCCCCGCTCAACAGATCCCTCCGATAGGTAACAAGAAGGAGGTTGACAGAAAGGGTAACTACCGTTCAGTTGAATCGTTTCATCATTCAGCTCTGTGCGTACGAGTGTTGATTGTGAATTTGTGATGAGGACTTCGGGCGTGCATTACTCGCACCTCTTGAAACCATGCCAGACGTAATATCGTATGAGGCAGGACGATGTGGATTGACAATGGTTTGGGAATATAGACGCGTCCGTTCGAACCCACTGGCCAAGTGGCCTGTGGATCAGTGGAGTGTGATATCAGGTTTTTGTAGTACCTTAGAATCCACTGCGGGACCTCCAGAAGTATCGGCAAGTTTTCTGGATTGTCGGCACGAATGTAGCCGTTGTTCCTTTCATACCCATTACACACCACCGAAACTCTATCTTGCGGTTCAACGGGTGTGGCTGTCGGATCGCTGCGGCAATCATCCAGCCACACTGATGAACAAAGGAGCGATGGCATGAAGGTCATGGAAACGAACCATTTCACTTAAATTAAACTTCAGGCGTGTTTAGATACAAACGTGGCTGGCATGATTTGATTATTTCCTTTTTGCTATGTGCTCTGATCCCTTTTCGGCAGTAGTGATTGTCTCGGAGAACCATAATAGGTTGAGTAACGGCTGACAAAAGTATCAGTGTCAATGGCAATCTCGATTGCATGAAACCCGATTCAGACGTCTGTATGTGCTCAAAAACCGAGCTATATCTGGAAATGACGAATGGTTCTTGCAATTATAGAATCAGGGTGAATTACGGCCGTGCAGTTCTATTTTATTCTAGCAGGCCTTTACACGTAAGGAAGCACGTGGTGAAGATGATTCAATGTTCCGTCGTGAGTTCATGGAGGCTCGGATGTGCGAGCGTTTGTCGCGTAGCGAATGCGATGCATTGACTGTGATCAGTCACACTCTGCCCAATAAGTAACAAGAACCCGAATTTATAACAGATGGCAGAAAGAAAGTTGGCCCATAGGTTTCCGAAAATGGAGTGAAATATTATGGTCAAAAAATTCTCGGTTGATGTTGCTCGCGTGCATGTAGCTTGAGTTGTACGTGAGGGGAGGGCGCACAACTCGCTAGTTAGCCAAAGTAAAGTTGGAAGCTATGACCACCACTTTCTCGACGCGGAAGGACGCGTTCACGCGTTCGTGTCGTTCCTCCCCGCCACGATTATTGATTTTGACATTGTACCTCAAAACACCAACTCTTATCCATTCTTCTTACAATACTCTTTCTTGACCCACTTTGACACCTAATAGTCAAACATTTTTTCTGTATACACAGATCCCTTATCTACCAATTGCAATCACACGATCGGTCGCGTCCCGTCCAACAACGCGACTATTTCACCTCGTCACCGGTACATGCCGACGTGCAAACAAGACACAACTTCAACACAACCCCACATTCAGCAGCAATGAAGACAGCTAATTCATTGTCTATGTTGGCGGGGAACAATTCCGAGTCGGAGACTGAAATTCAACAAACTCGAAAACCCGCCGGAGGTCTGCTATCACGGTTACAGACTCACCAAGACGACTCTTCTGAGAACGACGATGAAGACAGCAGTGATGCGGCATACGAGCGTACGCTCCAACGATTCAAGTCTGCGAAGGCGGCAGAGGTTTTCAGCAGCGACGATGAGGAGGATGACAACAACGGTGAAGACGCGTACGAGCGCATGAAGAGACAACTGGCAGCTGGCGCGGCTCAGCAACAAGTTGCCAAACCTGCAGTCGAAGAAACCAACCCCGAAGTGAAGTCGGTTTCAGTAGCGAGTAGTGATGAGGAGGAAGATGGGCCTATACGCCCAGCTGCTGCTCGTAGAATTAGGCCCGCAGAGAAGACGTCGTCCCCAGCTCCCACGACACCCTCGACAGGCCGCCGATCTCGTCGCTCTAGTCCCGGACTGTTTGTGACTCCGGATCCTTCTCCCATGAAACACCGCGCGAAATCGACTGTTGGCAGCGAAGACGATGCGTCCGACGCGTCTTCCAAACCCGTTTACAACGCGGATTTCAACGAGCGAGTAAAGAGAATACGCGCCGAGAGGCTGGCACAGAAGAAAGAGGAAAATAAACAACAGGCTAAGAAGGCATCTCAAGGGCTCAATGAAGAATCAGAGAGTAACTCGGACGGGGAGAATGGCAGGCGACTTACCCAACAATCGAAACCCACACGCAAGGCCAGCAAGAAGGCAATGGAAGCCATGGTTCGCGATCAACAGAGGATCGTCCGCAGTATGCAACTCACCCATCAATCCAAGACCAAGAAGCGATACAGCACCAAGGACTTGCTCGCAAAATTCGGTTTCCCGACCGGCGACGCCAATACTAGCCTTCCTACCCCGGATGCAAGCTCTCCGCCTGCCTCTCCGAATCCAGAAACCGAACAGACTCACGACACGCCTTCTGGAGTTCCTCCAAATGAGGATGGCCCTTCTATTGCTTCCCCACCACCACCACCTACTTCAGACAAGGGCAAGGGTCGAGCACCCGAATTCCAGCACCTGCCAGCGAAAGACACAGCCACTTACCCAGAGCAAGTCACCGTTCACAGTGCGGCAGTAGATGCGAAGACGCCTGCCAGTGGTGATATTGCAATGGTGGAATTGTCCGAGTCGGATGATGACTTGGAAATTGTTCAGCCCAAGAGCAGATTTGCGGTTTTTGACAAGATCCCCGAACGAAAAGCGCAAGAACCAACTTCCTTGCTTCACCTCCGTCATCTCGCTCAATTGACGTCTGGCAATGACAGAGGGTCCAAAGGCCAGAGATCGATGAACAGCGTCGAACTCCAAATATCTCTGCAACAAAAAGCTCGGTTGCAGAATCGCAAGGCTCGTGAAGAGAGACTCGCTGAGCTGAAGGCAAAAGGTATCCACATAGAAACCGAGGAAGAGCGCGAAAAGAGGCAAGCAGAGGTCGAGGACATGGTCGCTCAGTATGAGAAAGATCAAGAACGCGTTCTTGCTCTGGGAAAGAAAGAGAGGAAGCAGGCTAAGGAAAATGGAGAGTCAGGGGACGGATTAGTCTCTAGCGATGAGGAAGACGAGGATTACCTCGGAAGCGACGAGGATGAAGTTGTAGAGGGAGCAGATGATGAGGATGAGGATGAAATGGAGCTTGTGTTATCAGGGTCAGAGGAGGAGGCTGACGAAGCTGATGAAGAAATGTCTGAAAAACCACATGGCTTCTTTGACGATCTTGCAGAAGAAGACGAGGAGGAGCCAGAGGAGCCAGTGGTGACTGCGGAGGAGGCTAATGACAATTCTCAGCTCGACGACGGAGACGAGGATGAAACCGAGTTATCAGCCCCCTCTCGTCGTTATACTTCTAAACGCGCCAAGCATGTGGTAGTCGACGACGAAGATGAAGATCAGGAGGAGACAGTTGCGCCTGGATCCCCTACACAACAAGCCACGCAAGGAGATGATCCTCTGGCAGCATTTGGCTTTGGGAATGCAGCACCGGCCTTGGGTCTCACCCAGGCTTTCGCTGGTACAATGGCAAGCCTCAATGCCGCTTCTCAAGATCAGACCACTGAGCCAGAGCAAGACTCCCTACAATTCCTTCGGAGTCTCCCCGATACGCAGCCATTATTGAATTCGAGCCAAGCAACTATCCCCAACAGCCAGCCGGAAATGTCCCAAGATGGGCCCCGTCCCCATATCGACCTGGGGGTCAGCCAATTATTCCAAGCACAGCCTGAATTCTCCGCAACCCAACTATCCGAAGTCCCAGAGCCAACCCAAGATGCCGGCTTTCTACTTTCTCGCTCGCCTGCTGGTCTCGCAGCTGTACCATCTACCGTTGACACAGTCATGATGCCTACTGCGGAGTCTCCGATCAAGGAAAGGAAAGGCAAGCTTCGTCGTCGAGCGGCGGAGGCTGCCGTTGAGCTTTCTGATGCCGATGAAGACATGGATGAAGCGGAATTTGGCTCTGGCGACGCTAACCCGACAACAAGCGCCAAAGACGTATTCAATGTTATGAAGAAGGCCGCCAAGAAACAGCGAAAGATTGAAGAGTTCAACAAACAGACCAGCTGGGCTAAGGACATTGTGGAGGAACAAGCCGAAGAGTCCGAAGACGAATATGCTGGAATCGGCGGAATCAGTGATGACGAGAGTGGTAACGAAATGGATGAAGAGCTTGCCAAGATGATCGATACAAGTGAAGTTGTGGATGACAAATCCTCCCACGAGCGTTTCTACAAGTGAGTTGTTTTTATAACTCTAACTAGGACAGTTTCTAATTCTCAACAGTGAAACGGAAGCAAAGAGGCATCAACAAGCCATTGAGCAGATGTACAAGGATGTCACTACTGGCGGTCTCCGAAAACGAGCAGCTGGTCGCGATGCGTTCGACCTATCGGATTCCGAGGACGAGGCAGAGTTGAGGCGAAGGAAATGGCAACGTGAGCGACAGCGCATGAGCAAAGCCATCCTCGCTGACGAGCGCATTGGGAAGCTCGGTACGTACTTTCCCCCCCCTCTGTGTCAAGTGAATTGGGGCTAACGTATTCTTCAGCACAAAATGCTAAACAGCAAGCCTTCATCAACTCCATGATCGATACCTATGATGACGCGGAGTACGGCTTCTTAGAGGAGCCGGAGCAACCCGCCGAAGAGTCACAGTCGCAATCGCAGCCCAACGAGCCAGCAGGGACTGAAGCTTTGATCGAACCTGAAGAGGAGATGGCCATTCCCGACTCCCAGGCATCACAAACCGCCAATCCCTTGAAGCGCAAGTCTCCAAGTCTCGACTCGCATGAAAAGGAGAACAGGCCACCAGCCAACCAGCGTCGCACAGCCGCGCCGCCCTCAGACAACCCATTCAAGAAGGCCAGGACTCTTCCGGAGATTCAGCACCAGCTCTCAGAACTACTAGAGGATCCCAGGGTCATTGTCCCCGATTCTCAATACATATCCGATAGTGACAACGAAGAGGAAGCCCCAGCCCCCAAACCCAAAACTACTGCCATTATCGATCGTCTCTCCCTGTCCCGCTCTTCCACGACGTTGTCTGACAAAGGCGCCACGACAACGGTTGCCGGACAAAGCATGGCTTTCTCATCCACCACAGCCGGGTTTCGCGTGCCCAGCCTCGTGAGGCGTGCAACGTCTAACTTCTCGACGGTGTCGGAGCGGTCCAGCTCAGGGGCTGCCACGCCGACGGAAGGTACAGTGCGGCGCGGTGGTACCGGCAAGAGCAACATTCATGCACAGGCGAGAGAGGCGGAGAGAAGGGCGGTGCTGGAGAAGGCCGAGGTCAAGAGGAAGGAGGTTTTGAGGAAGAAGGTTGGCAAGGCGAGGGGCGTGAGAAGTGTGCTCGGGGGTTTGCACGGGGGTTTTGAGTAGTTGATTTTTTTCTTTCTTTTTAGTTTTTGTTTCATGCATGATTTGAGGTTATGAGCGCGGCGTTGATGGCTGGATAGGATAGGATAGGATAGGATAATTCCCGGTCATGGGAGGAACGTTCGGGTGTTTTTTTTTTTTGTGCAATTGATATCTTGTTCAACGAAGAAGATGATGTTTTTTGCATCCAGCATCCAAGCAAGATGATCGTGATCCTACTGTTACAGACATATACACAGACAGACGGACATACACATAATCATACAGGTATATACAAAACTTCCTCCCCTCGACGTCAACCCCTCACTACACTTTCTCACTAATCCAAATGGCCGTCCGACACCCGCCCCGAATCACATTCGTCAACAACTCATACGGCCTGGCCTCCTTACTATCATTCTCCACCGCATGATCCAAATGCTCCAACTCCTCATCCCGAATCCTCCTCAACTCTCCAATCAACCCCATCAGCTCCTCCCCCAACGTCTCCCCTTTCCTCTCCATCTTGTCCGCCCAGTCGAGCAGCACGCGCACCTGCTCATTGTAGTGGCTCCCAATCTCCGTCTCGACGGCCTCGGTACACGCCATGGCGGCCTCGCGGCCCATGATGGCGGTGCCCCAGCCCAGCGCCGACGCCGCCACGTGCCAGATGGGATACATGGCCGTCGGGCGGATGCGGTGCTTGTGCAGTAGGGAATTGAAGTAGGTGAAGTGGCCCGCTTCCTGGTCGTGCATGTGCTTCATGAGCGGGCGGAGGTGTGGGTGCGAGCGCAGCAGCGGTGGGGTTTGCGCCGTGTAGATTAGGACGGCGGCGAGCTCGCCCGCTTGGTTGACGCGCAGCGCCGAGTCGAGGAAGTCCTTTTGGGGTTGGGTTAGGGGCGTTGATGGGGTGGTTGTGGTGGGTTTGTTGGAGGGAGAGGTCGCGGGTGGTGCGATGTCGGTGGTGGTTGCCTTTGGGGAGGGCGTGTTATGGAGTGCTCTTCTTGAGGCGGAAACGGTGGCGACGAGGAATTGAGGTCGAGGGGCATTGCGGCTGAGGGTCCGTATAGGGGAGAGAATCGGTGTGGCCATTTTTTTTTCGGGGGTTGTTGTTGTTGTTGTTTGTTGTTATCTTTTTTGGGTTATGGTGGTGTGACACGCGGAGGGCAGCAGCGAAATAAAAATGGGGATCGCGAAATCTATTAATTCTATGTTGTACGACGAGGCATCGGGAGTGAGTGGAGAAAGTCTTTCATAGTAGGCTAATCATTCGAGGGAACGGTGAATAGTGTGTGGGCAGCTGATTGATTGATTAATCGTAGTATCCGCACAGCGCCGAACGCGATCGGAGGCGAGGAGGGTGGAAAAAAGAGAGGCGGAGGTGAAGGTCAAGATGATGGAGTGTGTGGGCACAATAGTAAGAATAAGTTACAATAGTCAAGTGGCACGGAGGACGTCACTAAGTCACGCTAAGGAAGGTGCACGCACGGGCCACTTTCTTGGTTGGGTTGGGCAGGGTGGCAGTGGCAGTGGCAGGCGCGTTCTAGTTAATAACTTGCGTTGCGCCTTCCACCACTCACTTCAATCCCTCCTTGCTCCTCCGTCTTCACTCTTCTCTCTCCACCCACCCACCCCTCTACCCATACCCGTCGCCCTCGACTCACCGCCACGCCCATCGTCAGTTATCCGCGATATTCCATCATTTACATCTACCTACCACTTAATCAAACCCCCATTTCCTTACCTCCTTCCGCGCCATGGCTGATCTGGACGACGAGCTCTTCGCCCTCGCTGGCGGGGATGAAGACGCTGATGTCGAGGAGGGTGAGGCGTAAGTTTGCTCCCTTTTTCCTTCTTGCACCCACCCCGCCTAGTCTGTCTGCCTACTTGCCCGCACGCACGCACGCACCTACGCACGCCCGCCTGCCAGTCAGCCCTCGAGCGCTTGCTTCTCGACCTTTCCCTCGCTATAAAAGACACCTCATCGTCCACCTTTTGCCTCCTCTCTCTCTGCTGCCCTCTGCACTCCACCGCCCTCAACCGCTCTGCTGCAACCTCGCATCATTGCTACTCTGCAACATTCATAATGACTCGTTATTTCAGGTCTTCGGTGGCTGCCTCGTCGCCCAACTCCCTGGGCTCCGATGCTATGGACGAGTCTGACTCCGACCACGAGGATGATGCTCCCGCCGCTAGGGACAGCGATGTCCTGTACCCTCTCGAGGGCAAATATCGTGATCTCAAAGACAAGGCCTACATCCAGAGTCTGTCGCAACTCGAGCGCGAGGAGATCCTGGGCATGCGCGCCGAAGAGATGAGCAAAGCACAGTTCTATGCGCAGGTTGGCCAGCGCGCCGCACAGCAGAACAAGAAGCGCAAAGCCGACTCGGAGGAACCCGAGGATTCAGGCTTGCGCCGCACCGTGAAACCCAGGGTCAACGAGAAGCTCGAGGCCTACAAGCAAGCGCGAGAGCAGCGTGGCCAACAGCGCGACCGCCAGAACGACCGCCGGGATAACCGTCGTCGATCCAGCTCAGGAAGCCGCCGCGGTGACTCCGACGTTGATGCCGAGGGAGAGAGTGAGGTCGACTATGACGAGCGACCCAAGGCTGCCGCCCGTGAAGAGCTTCCGGCCGGCCTGACACACTTTGACGCTGTGCGCGTTGGCCGCGGCTTCTTCTCCGTTGTCTGCTTCTACCCCAAATTCGAAGAAGCTCTGACGGGCGCTTTCGGTCGCATTGGAGTCGGTCAAGATTCCCAGCGCAGGACGCTGTACAAGATGGCCCAGATCAAGGGTATGTTGCTCCGCCTACATCGTCGTGTTTCCATCACTAACCCCGCACTTTAGGTTTCACCAACGGAAAACCATACGTCTTCGAAGGCAAGAACGGAAAGCGTGTCGCCACGGACCAATATGTCATCTGCCAGCATGGCAACGTCAAGAAGGAGTACCAGTTCCAGTTTCTTTCCAACCAGCACTTCACCGAATCCGACCTCGAAGGATTCAAGCAATCTATGGCCGAAGCCAACATGAAGATCCCCACCCAGTCGTCCCTCAAGAAGAAGTACGACGATCTCAAGGCCCTCGAAACCCGACTCTGGACCGATGAGGATATCAACGCCAAAGTCGCCAAGATGGCCAAATTCTCCCACATGCTTGAGAGGACCAGGTCCGACAACCCCGCCCCCAAGATCCCCACACAGTCGGAGGCTGCAGCCGCACGTCTCGCCGAGATCAACCGACAGAACAAGCGAGCAGAAACCGAACGTATCCGCAAGGTCCAGCTCGAGGAGCGACAGCAGAAGATCCAAGCTCGGAAGCGGGCGGAGATCGAGGCACGCAAAAAGAAGGCTGCTGAAGAGGAGGCGAAGAAACTACAGGAAGAGGCGGCTCTGGCCAAGGGCAACCTTGAGGTGGATGCTTTGTTCGATGGCGGTGACTCGTCCCGGGCTACCACGCCGAAGCCTCAGGAGAAAAAGAAGACGGAGAGAAAGGGATTGCCGACGTTCAGGAAGCCCAAAATGGATGACGACATCCTTGCCTCTATGGACATTGGCATCGATATTGAGATCTGAGGCTCGCTGGATACTCTCTCCCGGCTCGGAGTCAGTTTGTCCAGCCTCTTGCTAAGACAACTGCTTCCTTGTTTGTAACATTATATACCCAACTTTCACTGCGCACGCTGTCAACATTGTGTGCAGATCTCTCGATTGTTTCTTTCTCTAGTGGCTATTCTGGATACTGGAATCGGAGAACTGGGGGGCTACTTCGAGAGATGGTTCAACAATTGTTTCTGCCATGTGTCCGGTCTTGGGAACTTGTCTGCTCGTTTGTTTCGAGCCAAAGACGAGTCCGATACGGAGGACCTTCCCTCCCCAAGAATTACATCTTGTTTTGTTTGCTTGTTTTCATGCATTTGCGATGGCGTTTTCCATGTCAGAGTGGCTCATTTCCACACGGTGTTTGAATGGGCGAAGTAAATGGGCGGGTGTCCGGACATTGTCCCTGCCGTCTTACTTGCATATTACAGAAAATTCGGGAAATGGAGAGGCTATATAGTCTCGTTTCCACATGATGAATAGAACCAAAAATCTTCTTTCTTGAAGCACAAGCCGACCATGAGAGAGACACACGAGGGTAGCGTAGCTCTCGGCTTTTTTTGGTTTGAACGAAAGGATCGATAGGAGAGAGAAATAGAGGACGGTTTTTAGGAATGAGAATTGAGTTGAAATTGAACCTGAATTTGAATGACCAATCCTCTCTGGTCGGTCCTCTTGACGTGCTTTCAACCGTGTTGAAATTTTTGTGTGATTTTGCACTGGTTTGATTTCTCTAGGTATGTACCTAATCTTTTGTTTCTAAGGGCCACTCCACAAACACACACACACTATCCATAAGGTACTATAAGGTAAGTAAGTAGGTAGGGTTTCTCTTTTTGCTAGCTATTAATGTGTTATGCATAAACGCTACTTAGCTTTTTTTTCTTCTTCTTTTTTTCAATACCTAGGTAGTTAATACTACTAGGTATGTAGTTAGTTCGTTATATACATGTATATAACTATGTCTATTATTCTTACCCTTATAATTATTATCCTTACTCTTTCCCTGAACTTTGATGGAGAGATAAGTATATATAGTATATATATTTCTTAAGGAGGAAATGAGGAGGACGCGGGTTGTTTAAAAAGGGGGGTTTTTAAAGAAAGGTTTAAGGAAAGGCTTGTATGTGAGAGAGAGAGGGAGAGAGAGGGATAGTAGAGAGTTGTTTGTATTTAGAGGTTTTTTTTAGGAGGGTTGTTTACGTGTTAAGAGGAATTAATGTTAAATATGTATTTACGTATGTATATATGCTAGGCTTAGACTTAAAGTGTATGTATGTAGGCGTAAGGTAGATAACTTATTATGTATGTACTTATGCGTTTTGTGTTTGTGTACGTTTTTCTTTTAGGAGGGGGAGAGATATAAAAATGTGTGTATATAGACAGTACATACGTATACAACGACAACGAGGAAAAAGGGGGGAAACGACTTGCTCTGCATGTAACTAGTTACCTAGGTAACTTATATCATGTGCCATGTGACACGCCGGGAAAAATACATACCAGGTAGATAGTGTACCATACAGTCTACGCAAATTAGATGTACCGGACAACGCTTTAAGAACCTCTAATTTATAGAAACTATTAGTCCTCCCAATATGTATCTATTTTCCTAGCGTGTCACCTCCCTGTATATATGTACATATAGAGTTATGCATGTCTATGTATGTAATTTGTACCAAACTATTCTCCAAGTATAACTTACATTAACAGTGCTTGAAAAGAAGAATTGCGCCATCACCCCCCCCCCCCCCCCGCGCCCGCGCCCGCGCCTGCGCCTATCCATACTTTCATCCATCAAAACTCAACCATTTCCCCCCAGAGACGACACGGTACTAAAGAAAAATAAACTTTCCCATCCCTCTACCTATCCATCCATGTATGCACGCACTTCCGGAGGCCAAAAAAAATATAAACTTTCCCATCTATTATTACACATACATACCTACGTAACTAAAACAAGCTCGATCCGATCTGATCCTAGGTTCGTTGTGCATGCATAGGTACGCACGTACGATGCGAGACGTTCTGGGATGATATGAGAGGTGGGAACGATGAAGTAATGGTACCTGCCTAAGTATGTATGGTACGTACGGGAGGTAGTGGAGGTACATAGCTTAGCTGGCTATGTGGCTAATTTCTAAAGAGCAGGTTTGGATCTGATGACCGCACGGGGATAAAAACGCGATAAATACTTGTTAACTTTTCCCTGTAGCTAACTAACCGTCTTTCTTTTATACTTCCTTCGTGTGCTATTTTGGTACTTGTTTTGCTTTGGGGAGAAAAGCGCGCGGGTGTTTGGTGTGTGTGTGTACAAATAATGCAACTTCACAGGACAGGGTAATAATGTTGGTTGACTAGTCTAGTCTAGGTACCTGGTTAGCGCGTGGGGGTTAAGTTGGTTACCCATGTTGGGGTTTTTCCCGGGTCGTTGGGGCGGTAGTTGACTAACTTGAACCAAGACACAATGCTTTTATCTTTTCTTGGTTTTTCTTACCCTTCTTTCCGATATTGTCTTGTCCGATCTTCGGTGCTTATCCCGATTTTTCTTTTCTTCCTCTTCTTCACTGGGTACCTGGTTTTACGTGATTAGGTCGGGCGTTTTGTCGGATTTTGAGTGCGGCATCTGCACTGTGCTACCTTTTTTCTTTTTTTTTCTTTCTTACATACGTTCCCCATCGTGCATATTCCTTGCGCTGAGCAAATAACCTGGGGAAAGAAAAGGAAGTATAGGTACCCACCCGCATGGTATCTTTTGAATCTGCAAGAAGCGGGCGGGTGCGGGGTGAGAAAAGTGGGGGGATGGAGCGCGAGGGGAAGGGCATGGATGAGATGGTGCAGGAAGCATCGCGACAGTGGCGGGGGGGGGGGGAGGAGGAGAGAGGAGAGGAGGGAGATGGGGAAGAATTGGAGGAAGCCAAGTTGCCGTTTACCAAAGCGCGAAGTATCGCGCTTGTTGTGACGGTTACGGGGGCTGCTTTTTTGAATGTGGGTTTTTTGTTCTGTGTTTCGTTTTTTTTTACTATGGGATACATCGTCATTGCTCTTCTCCCAGTAATGGGGTTTATGGGCCTGAGTTTGTATGCATCATCTTCGCGAATGCTAACAAGTACATAACAAAAACAGACCCTCGGAGTCCAAAGCGCAGTCATCATCCTCCCAACCATCGGCCGCGACTTGAACATACCACCCACGCGCCAACAATGGATCGTGTCCGCCTACAACCTGACCTTCGGCTGCTTCCTGCTCCTCTGGGGCCGCCTCGCCGACGTCTACGGGAAGCGCATCATCTTCATCGGCGGCTCGGCCTGGGTAGCGATAGCCTCCATCATTGTGCCCTTTGTGCCGAACGAGATCGGTTTCGACATCTTCCGCGGCCTCCAAGGGCTCGGGGCTGCTGCCATGGTGCCGACCGCGATTGGGATCCTGGGAACTACGTTCCCCCCGGGTAAAGCGAAGAATTACGCTTTTAGCTGCTATGGTGCTGGGGCGCCGATGGGGAGTATCTTTGGGAATTTGTTTGGGGGTGTTGTGGGCGAGTATCTTGACTGGAGGTATGCCTTTTTTCCCCCCATTCCCTTCTTGATCCCCAATATCCAATTGATTCTTAACGTACATACGGAATAGATGGGTATTCTGGATCTTCGGTATCCTCGCCCTGTTATGCACCGTCGCCGGTATGCTCATCATCCCACCACCTCCCTCACCGTCACCACCACCACCACAATCCACCTCGCCCAAAGCCCGCAAATCCATCGACTGGCTGGGCGGCGCAATCATAACCTCCGGCCTCGTCCTCCTCCTCTTCGCCCTCTCCGAAGGCAACGTCGTCGGCTGGCACACCCCCTGGGTCCCCGTCCTCATCGTGCTTTCCCTCCTCCTCATCCTCGCCTTCGGCTTCTACCAGCACGTCCTCGAGAAGCGACTCGTCGCCGCAGCAGGGGACCCCGTCCAACAGCAGCAATGCCAGCGTCCGCTCATGAAGATGAGCATCTTCAAAAACGTCAAGTTCACGGCGGCGAATATCGTCATGATGATGTTTTTCGCGTCCTTTAATAACTTCTTGATCTATGCGACGTTCTGGTTCCAGGAGTTTCAGGGGTTGTCGGTTATCCAAACGACGTTGAGGTTTATTCCTACGGGGGTGACTGGGAGTACGTATCATCTCCAATTCCTTCTTCTCCCTCCCTCCAATCACCCC
>KZ805690.1:0-27975 GCA_003073855.1 Periconia macrospinosa
CTAGCTTTTCAAATCTATAAAGATTATATTTATAGCTCTTAAATTAAAAAAGTTATAGCTATTTAAAAAAGTAAAGAAAAAGTATTACTCTTTTTTCTTAAACCCCCACTGTATAATAAAGCTTTTTAAAGTATACCTGTTTTGCTATCTTTATTCTATATTACCTAAACTATCTAAATAGTATCTACTATAAATTACTTAAGGTCTTTAGGGCTAGTTAGGTTACTCTAAAATAATTCTTTTACTTTATTATTCTACCCTGCTAGTTTTAGTAGAAGAAACTTCTATACCTCTAAAATCCCTTTAATATTATATAAGTTACGCCCTAAGTTATTATAAGTTTAAGTTATTTATTTCTATGCTTCTCCTTTATTATTAAAGACTCTACCCTTAAACTTTTTTACTAACTTTAAATAGTAGTAATCCCTAATAAATACCTAAATAGGTATATCTAGCTTCTAGTCTACTAGTATAATAATTTATATAGTAGATATTAAGGAAGAGAGTAGGCAACGTTACTTTATATTCCTCTATAGTTTATAATTAGTAATTCTAATTTAAGGCGCCTGTTAGGGACTAGATTAGGTAACTTTTATAGGCTGTAAATTTACGAAATATATACACTTAGGGTAGCATATTACTAATAGCTACTTAAGAGTATAATCTTATATTATTTCCTAATATCTATCCCTACGTAACTGGACACCTCCTAAGATTAGATAAATTACAGTTACTTTAACTTTTAGTAACTGGAAAACCCCTACGCACTACGAATATTACTATAATTCTAGAAAATTAGTAAATTATAGCTAATACTAAATGCCTATAATCTACCCTTTCCTAAAAATTACGTTTATATTATTACTTTTAAGCTTAATTTATACAGCGCCTTCTTTTATAACGTAATAGACTTCCCTCCCTATAACGCTAACCTTAACCCCTATTACTTAGAATTGGAAGCAAACTACTAATCTAGGCTAGTGTAAGATAACTCCGTACGTTTTATATTATATACTAGCGGGTGTTTTATTATAAAATATATAGTAAATAGGGTACACTAGCATTTAGATTATTATTAAATCTAATTTAGAATTAGAAGTAGTAATAAAGTAAGGCCTAGCTACTTATTTAGTTATTTAACGCGTTTTTAGCAGCAAAACTAGCTTTAATATAGTAATTCTATACGCTTTAAGATATATAGTAATACCTACTTTATAGTGTAGCTACGTAACTATACTACCTTAAAGTACTAAAATTTACTACTACTTTTTCTACTAACTAATAAAATAACCTAATTAAGCCTTTTATACTTTTATACTTCTTAAGTCTACTAGTATACTAATTTCTATACTAAGCTATAGTAAGCTTTAGTCCTAGCTTATTAAAAGGGAATATAATATAATAGGAAGGATATAAGCTAAGATAAAGTACAATAGGCCTAGAAGTTAAAGCCTACGCTTTAGTATATAGATTTAACTAAGCATTACTAGTAAAATACTATTATTATAAATATATATAAAAGTAGAAAGCCCTATATATTTTAGTAATATAGCTATTATATAGTTAAATAACTAGCGGCTTTTTATATAAGTATTATAATCTCTAGAGCTATAGAGATATACTTTAGTTTAAGCTCTAAAAGTTACTAAAAGCTTTAGATTATTTATATTTATAAGGGATAAGTACTAGTAGAGCTATAATAGTAGCTATACTTAGTAATACTTTATACTATCTATAGTTATATCTAGTACTTTTTCTCTTTAGCTAGATTTATAAACTATTATTTCTAGTATAAACCTATAGTAGGTATAGTTTAGCCACCCTTCCTACTAGCGTTATAAGAGGAGTTTGTTAGTTTAATAATAGTAAAGTAGCAAATCTTCTACGTAACACTAAGGTTCTATGTATAGGAATATTAGCACGCAATGCAATATATACTTCTAAATATAACTTTATTAAAGCAGCTTTAGCGGAGAGAATTACTATTAATTAATCTAGTAATATAAACCGTTTATAATACCTTTAAACTAGTAGCTTACTTATAAAGTAAATTTTACTATAAAATAAAATAAAAATTATAGTGCTTAAAGAGTACACCTTTAATATTTACTTTTTAACTTTTAATACTTAGGTAGCGACCGCCGTGCTATTAATCTTACTAATAGACTATTTATTAATATAAAAATTAAATTATCTAATAAACTACGAAAACACATCTATTATAAAAGTTCTATTATAACCTTGCTAGCAGGTAAGTGCTAAAGGCGCCATAGTTGTTATTATTAATAAGGTGTAGCGTAACGGAACCTAGACCGCATGCAGCTGTTTAGCTATACTACGGCCGCGTCCCCTTAGCCTAACGCTCTCTATTTAGCTACTCTACCCACACAGTCCCTCTATCCTTTCTTCTTCTACTTTTTTAAATGCATCTACTACTATCCGTTTCTATGCTTTCCTAACATAGATCCCCTTAGTGTTATAGCTAGTATTATTACTATTTTTTAGCTCTTAGCTAAGGTCCTTAAGTATTTAAACAACGTTAAAGACGCCTTAAAAGATTAAACATAGTACGCTCTTAAAATATTAAATCTTTATAATCTATTTTTTAACCTAAGGGCTTAAGTAGAAGAAGGAGATGTAATAAAGAAATAGTATACCGCTCTTCGAGCGCTTATAGTTAAAAATAGGCTGCTTAACTAGTTTAAGGAAGCGCTAGAGACGCTGTAGGCTAGGATAATAGATAGAGTTTAACTAAAGAAAGCTAGAGATATTCTTATATAGAAGTTTAAGAAAAAGAAAATAGCTAGTATATTAGGTTAAATTAAGCGTTTAAAGACGCTGGTTAAAATAGCATTATAGAGGGACTACTTATAAGCTTTATACTAGTACTATAGAGTAGCACTACTTACGTGTATAAGTAAACTCTCTTAAGTAATAAAGACTAACACTAAAGCTATTAAATCTAACTTTAACTCTGTTTAGACACGCGGAGACAACGCAAAGCACCGTAGGCTTCTATAATAGATATTATCTATAGACTACTCCGCCTAATAATCCAATATTATAAAGCGTAAATAGGAGAGAATAGGCTAGTAGTTCCTAGCCGCGCCTTAGGTGGCCAGGTAGCTTAGCGAACCCTAGGTAACACTCTTCTACCTAGGGATTCTAAGAGCTGGAAAAACTATATTAGTAGCCGTTGTGATTAACTATCTATTTAACTATCTATTGAAATTAATATAGAGTAGTTTACATAGAGTAGCTTATATATACTACAACTATAAGGCTTAGGAAGAGTAGGATACTTTTTAGATGCTGGCAGCTATTTTTAAATAGCTAGTGCAGGCTTAGCTATCACTAGTAGGGCCTATAGAACAGTTATATAAATAGTATGCTAATAAAGGAACTAGGGTATCGCCTAATAAGGTCTTTAGCGCACTCTAAGATATGCTTATATATTACTTTACTATCTATATTATAATTAATGCTTTTAATAAATATTAGGATAGTAACGGCACGCGGCGCTAGTTTCTAGCTAAACTACGTAATTTCTAAGTAGGATAAGACGTTTACCTAATAGCTACCTCCTATTTTATCTTAGAAATTATAGACTAGTTTAATAAAGCGCTAAAGCTAGAGGTATAAGTAAGTAAAAAAAATGTAAAGCAATTTATAGCTAGCTAGATATGCTAACTACTAAGGTATATTTAACAAAACTCTACGCTATAAGAAATTATCTAGGAAAAAATCATAGAGGTAGTAGACAGCATATATGCTCTTCCTAGCCTAATTATAATATAACGCAGACTTATATATTTTTAGGTTTCTTCTTACTTACTTCTATACTAATTCCCTACTAGATAAAAGAATAGTAAAGGACGTAAAGTTAACGCTAGCTAAACTCTCTAAAAGCTTAGCTACACTTAACTATATATATAAGAAAGCTATCTAACGCATAGAAGGCTAGTTAAGTAGGGATTACAAACTAGCTAAAAAAGTACTATTATAGATCACCTATATAAAAAGACTACTTACTATAATAGAGATATACTATGCTCTAGTAGTAGAGCTAAACGAGGTAGAGCTTAATACTAAGAATATACCTAATATTAAGAACCTATTATCTATCTATGCTAGACTAGTTGTTGTTAATTAAGAAAGCGCTATTATTTATCTTATATATTATACTACCTAAAAATACTTTAACTGTATTTAAGATACCTAGGATTTAGGCGCTTAACTATATATGGCCTCTATATACCTTACCTACTTATTATTTAGTATATTTAAAACTAGGAGCTACTCCTTTAATAAAGAATTTAAAGAGAGGCTTTAAGATAGCTAATTCTTAGACTATACTATTAAGTACTAGGGAGAGTATATAGTAATAGTAGAAGATTAGATATATAAGCTAGTTTACTTATTTCTTTCCTAAAAAGAATTAGTTTCTTACGCTACGTAGGTACTCTTACGTCTAAAATACACGTTTTAGAGGTATAGCTAGGTATGTACTAAGGATAGCACTAGATTACATCTTATAGTATAATTTAGATTGCTAATTATATTAGAGGCACTATTTTTAGACTAAGTAAAAGAGACAGTACTTATATTAGAGAAAAGAGATAGTAATAGCTAGACCCTCCTATATTTTATAGTAGAATATAGATATTAAAGAATAATAAAGCTACTACTTAATAAGGGCGCTAATATTAACGCGTAGAGTAAAGAGTATAGCAACGCACTTTAGGCAGCTTTAGAATAAAACTATAAGTAAGTAGTAGAGCTACTACTTAATAAAGGTGCTAACATTAACGTATAAAGTAGATTTTATAGTAGCGTACTTTAAGTAGCTTCTATAGAAAGCTATAAAAAGATTGTAAAGCTCCTGCTTAAGAAAGGGGCTAATATTAATATATAGAGTAGATTCTATAGTAACGCACTCTATATAGCTTTATCTAGAAGCTATAAGTAGGTAGTAAAGCTGCTACTTAATAAGGGCGTTAACGTTAACGCGTAGGATTATAACACACTCTAGGCGGCTTTAGAAAGAGGCTATAAGTAGGTAGTATAGCTATTACTTAATAAGGGCGCTAATATTAATACGTAGAGTAGTAGCGCACTTTAGGTAGCTTTATTTAAAGGCTATAAGTAGGTAGTAAAGTAGCTACTTAACGTAGGTACTAATATTAATATATAAGGTAGATACTATAGTAACGCATTTTAGGCAGCTTTATTAAAAGGCTATAAGTAGATAGTAAAGCTACTGCTAGACGCAGGCGCCTACGTTAATATGTAAAGTAGATACTATAGTAACGTAATCTAGGTAGCTTTAGAATAAAGCTATAAGTAGGTAGTAAACCTACTATTTAATAAAAGGGCTAAAGTTAATACGTAAAGTAGAAAGTATAGTAACGCACTTTAAGTAGCTTCTATAGAAGGCTATAAAAAGATTATAAAGCTCCTACTTAAGAAGAGGGCTAACGCTAACGCGTAGGGTAGATACTATAGTAGTATACTTTAGGCAGCTTTATTAGGAAGCTATAAGTAGGTAATAAAACTACTACTTAATAAGGGCGCTAATATTAATACGTAAAGTAGATTCTATAGTAGCGTACTCTAAGTAGCTTCTATAAAAAGCTATAAAAAAATTATAAAGCTTTTATTTAAGAAGGGGGTTAATATTAACGCGTAGAGTAGATACTATAGTAACGCACTCTAGGTAGCTTTATATAAAAGCTATAAGTAGGTAGTAAACCTACTACTAGACGCAGGCGCTAATACTAACGCGTAAGGTAGATACTATAGTAATATAATCTAGGCAGCTTTAGAAAGAGGCTATAAGTAAGTAGTAAAGCTACTACTAGACGTAGGCGCTAACGTTAACGCGTAGGGTAGTAACGTATTTTAGGTAGCTTTATTTAGAGGCTATAGGTAAGTAGTAAAGCTACTACTAGATAAAGGGGCTAATATTAATGTATAGGGTAAAGAGTATAGTAACGTACTCTAGGCGGCTTTAGTTAAAGGCTATAAGCAGGTATTATAGTAATGCTACTACTTAATAAGGGCGCTAATGCTAACGCGTAGAGTGGATTCTATAGTAACGCGCTCTAGGCAGCTTTAGTTAAAGGCTATAAGTAGGTAGTAAAGCGTAAGTAGCTTTATTAGGAGGCTATAAGTAGATAGTAAAACTACTAACGTTAACGCACTTTATAATACAATTTTTAGTAATATAACTTACTTTTCTATATACTATTTATTCTCTTTATTTTATAGAAGGCCGAGGATTAATATAACTAGATATACTATTAATTTACTATAGATAAGCTTTAAGTATGCTTTAGAATTAAGGGAAGTAAGATAGCTACTTCTAGGACTACGTACTTATTAAAAATTCGCTACTTTACTATTATTAAACTAACGAACTCCTTTTATAACGCTAGTAGGGAGGGCGGCTAAACTATACCTACTATAGGTTTATACTAGAGATAATAGTTTATAAATCTAGCTAAAGAGAAAGAGTACTAGATATAACTATAGATAGTGTAAAGTATTACTAAGTATAGCTACTATTATAGCTCTACTAGTACTTATCTCTTATAAATATAAATAATTTAAAGCTTTTAGTAACTTTTAGAGCTTAAACTAAAGTATATCTCTATAGCTCTAAAGATTATAGTACTTATATAAGGAGCTACTAGTTATTTAACTATATAATAGCTATATTACTAAAATATATAGGGCTTTTTACTTTTATATATACTTATAATAATAGCGTTTTACTAGTAACGCTTAGTTAAACCTATACGCTAAAGCGTAGGCTTTAACTTTTAGGCCTATTACACTTTATCCTAGCTTATATCTTTTTTATTATATTATATTTCTTTTTAATAAGCTAGAACTAGAGCTTACTATAGCTTAGTATAAGAATTAGTGCGCTAGTAGACTTAAGAAGTATAAAAGTATAAAAAGCTTAATTAGGTTATTCTATTAGTTAGTAGAAAGGGTAGTAGTAGATTTTAGTACTTTAGGGTAGTATAGTTACGTAGCTATACTATAAAGTAGGTATTACTATATATTTTAAGGTATATAGAATTACTATATTAAAGCTAGTTTTACCGCTAGAAACGCGTTAGCTAACTAAATAAGTAGCTAGGCCTTACTCTATTACTATTTTTAATCCTAAATTAGATCTAATAATAATTTAAATACTAGTATACCTTATATAGCTATATATTTTATAATAAAACGCCTGCTAGTGTATAACGTAAGACGTATAGGGTTATTTTACACTAGCCTAGATTAGTAGTTTACTTCTACTAAAAGTACTACTTAGTAGGGCGGCGCTGTATAAAATCGCGCCCTATAGTGCGTATAGGGCTAATAATAACTTCTTAGAATTAGAGGGGGGTCGTAAAGGTAGGATAAGGCTGTTCTATAAAAAGCTAGAGCGAAAAAGACTTAATATTAGTGCTATAGGTATAGAAGTATATTTTACTATAATATAAGGTACTGTATAAATTAGGCGCAGAGGTAATAATGCGAACGTAATTTTAGGGAAAAGTAGATTATATATATCTAGGATTAGCTATAGCGGATTATTTTTATAGAATTATTACAATATTTGTTGTGCGTATAGGTTTTGCAGCTGCTAAAAGTCAAAGTACTAATGGTTTATCTGGTCACATGGGGTGTCCGGTAACCTAGGGACGGATGTTAACCGTCTCCCTCACTAGCTGCATTCAAGAATTCAAAAATTCAAAGAATTCAAAAAAAAAAAAAGAAAAAAAAAAAAAAAAAACGATCCTCGGCGAGGTGACCACGAAACCCCAAAACGCTTATCCGGAATCAATATGACTACGATCCCGCAGTCCCGAAATCCAATGCCTCAGTATTTCTCACATTTCCTCTCGCACCTATCTTCATCTCGTACAAGAGTGTAAGAAAGATGAATTAGATCTACACAAGGCTAGCTAAGGTGTGGAGTGGACTGCATTGACGTGCGGCACAGCTAAGAGCGCTGCCACCAAACAAAGCCCCCCTGGTACCACTGCCCTCAACATATCTAATAATCCGCATTCCAAAGCGGCCTCGCCGTGACCGCATGTACCAGCTTGTCACTAAACCTCAAACACTTACTCACCTCGCTGCCCGTCGTGACCTTCATCGGCTCGCCCTTGCACTCCACGTTGTCATAATAAAGAAACTCCCATGCATTAGGGGCAGCAGCGTAGATGTTCATATATTCGAAAATGAACCAATATCCGGAGTAGTTCTGCACGGGATAATTATAGTAACTCCAGCACGTGAGAGGCTCTCCGCCATAACTACCAAGAACACCACCCTCGCGGCAATATCCTGGGTACTGAACCTGATAGTTTTTGCAGGCCTCCGGTTTTGTTGGGTTAAAGCAATTGACACCGCCTACGCCGATGCCGAAGCTGTTGTCGGCAGGGATCTTGATGCTGCTGACATTCGCCGGAGGCTTGGGCGTGCCCTTGAAGTCTTGCAACAGGAATCCATTGTAGACGTTGATGTGCTCGGCTGGACGGGGTTAGAAGCATGTTCAAAGGTAGGCTCGCATATGGCTCAATCTCTTACAAAGGTCGAGGCTGCTAACTGGGCCAAAATCGGGGTATGTTAATTCGCTGCATTTGCAAGTCAATACAAGGTTGCTGTTGACCGTGCAGTCCTCGCAGCGGCTGATGCCCTTGACCCCGATGGCACCCCGCCCCCACTGTTATGGTTTAGTAACTTTGCAGTACCCTTCCATTAATTGGAGCAAGACATACCGCAAGGATATCGTTGTTGGTTGTAACAATGTAATCTAAGTATACGGAGCTTTCAATGCGAGTTGTCGCATCCTGGCCCGTTAAGCACTCGCCCACTAGATACCAGCCACTGATACGGAGATTGATGCAGTCTGCAGTCGAAAGCTTTGGCTGTAGTAGGAGCCGCATTGATGGCGGTAGGAGCCAGAGCAAGGGCGCCAAGCAGGAGGGTTTTAATCGACATGTTGAACAAGAGTGTTTTGGAAAACGTACTGGAGTTATCTTAGTGATGGCTTGCAGCCATTTTATACTTCAGTTCTTGAAAGCATTTATGACGGCCAAGGCTTCTTCTAATATCTTTGAACGGGGCAGAAACCTTATGGGTAAAAACAAGCATATACTATGTACAGGGTGGTCGCACATAAGGACGCCGCATGCCGGGAGGTTCAGCTCAATTGTAATTTTATATAAATCTAAGTTTCGACCTATCTCCTCCTTTTAATACAATTAGTTAATAAGTAACTAGTAAACTAACCTCCCGATGTGTGACATCCCGAGGTACAACCCCTCTGTAAGGATAGACATTAGCCAGACTAGTCGGCCCGAATCAGGTCCCCTCTTAGGTTACTCGTGGAATCTGAAAGGGCAGGTATATTTTACATTGGACAACGAACAGGAAATAAGCTCGGAGAATTATATTGAAGTGCATTACCGAAGTACGAGAAGGGGGATCGACTGCGGGGCGCAGATTGCAAAGCGGTCACTACCTATACTAAGCGCCTTTAACTCAGCCGTCACAAGCTTATCTTGAGTGGGAATGAGTCCAAGCTGGGATACTGCAAACTCGCATTATACTGCCAAAAGCGTTCATCTTCAAGGATAAAAAATATGTTGAGAAACGTGACTTCAGTAGCGCGACCGGAGTTTTGCCATAGCATTTGTACTGATAGAGTACCGTCTCTAGGGGCACGCTGCTGGGCTTCCCATTGTGGAATACGATAGCTAAGGGTCATGAAATCGCCGGGAAAAACTACGGAAATAAGAGGTTTATTTTATTACCGTTTGTAACTAAGGCTAGTAATGCAAATTCTACCTCTTCGTTCAAGAGCAGATGTACTCTTAGATCGTATATCGGCTGCCGTTGGGTGGTTTTTAAGAAGTGCCAGAAGTAGACTTCTGCGAAGAAGATTGTGTTTTAGAGTCAACTATACTAAAACCCCCTCCTACAGTGACTGTATAAGAGAGTAAACTTACTTATAAGTATTGAGAAACCTAAATCTTGTAACTCTCATAATAATTATCTAAAAGTCTAACATAGTAATACCCCCGCGTTGTTAGCTATAAGAGGTGAGGAAACCTTCAAGCCCTAGTTCATATCAACATATTTCGACCGGACATGATAGCAATCTGAAATTCAAAACTGCTTGAGCTTAAAAACCCTCTAGCAAGGGTCACTATTGATTTAAAATGGCTACAGTTGCACTTATTAGATTGCTGTCCACGAGGTTATCAACTACGGGGAGGAAGACTGTTCCTTAACTACCCAAGACTTTAAATCGATATAGAAGATTCTGGAGAAGAAAGCTTTATTTGCCCCAGGCTTTCGTTGCGAAGGGGTGACTAAGAAGCTCCCAGTGTTGCCGGTTTGCTCGTTTGAGAAGACTTGGGATAGGTTTTAGTTGTAGGCGGCTGTCGCCTAAAAGAAGCGGCATATACCAAACTATGGAGCGGCAATTAGTTAGTTACTTTATGTAAGTAGTGTAGAGCTACGATGCAGGGCTCGCGCTAAACCCAAAAACTGTCGCGATCGGTTGGGGACTTTTTTACATAGTATGGAGGTGGATGGTTCATGCGCAAGGAAGCTACTGTTTCGAAATTGATCGAGGTATTTACGGAATGCCGTTATACCACCTCTAGCGGGTTCGGAAACAGAAATCCCAAAGTTTAAGCCTGTGATGAATGCAACAAAAATGTGAAAGCTTCCCAGCTAAACACATTTTGCCTCAGCTTGGTAGGCAATGACCTCAGACAGGTTGCTATGTTACCCGAATGGTACTGGGGCTTGAAATTAACCTATTGAGAAGCACGGGGAATGAGAGGCTGTACAGCCTACATACTGGTGGACCAAACCGTCGATACGATCGCATCTAGCCACCAGAAACCTGTAGAGGTAAGTAATCAGAGTCACCAGTTCTTAAAGAGGTCTAGCGAGATTAAAAGAGCGAAATTTTACACTCTCTTAATCCCGCTAGCCTGAAAGGGAGAAGGGACTCCTAGCGCTTTGGCTTCCTGCATAATAATTCTTAATTAGCTTGTCTTATAGCTTTATTCTTAAGTGCTGTGCTTTAAGCTTAAACTTAGAAGTTTATATAATTAAGAGTTTACATAAAGTTCTAGTTTATATAAAGTTCTAGTTTATATAAAGCCCTAGTTTATATAAAGTCCTAGTTTATATAAAGTCCTTATTTATATAAAGCCTTAGTTTATATAAAGTCCTAACATCCATCCCTACGTGGTCGGACACCCTGTATAATTGGACGCTAGCATTATTATTTAACTAGTTTTAGTAAAAGAAACCTCTGCACCTCTAAAATCCCTTTAATATCGTATAAATTACGCCCTAAGTTATTGTGAGTTTAAGTTATTTATTCCTATACTTCTCCTTTATTATTAAAGACTTTACCTTTAAACTTCTTCGCTCACTTTAGATAGTAGAAATCCCTAATAAATACCCTAATAGGCATGTCTAGATTGCAGTCTACTAGTATAATAATTTATATAGTAGGTATTAAGGAAGAGATATAGCAGATATTAAGGAAGAAATTAGGCAACGTTACTTTATATTCCTCTATAGTCTATAATTAGCAATTCTAATTTAAGGCGCCCGTTAGGGACTAGATTAGGTAACTTTAGTGGGCTGTGAATTTACGAAATACATGAACTTGGGGAAGTATACAGTGGCTTAGACTTGCGGCTTCCGCTCGACTTTTATCCTACACGCACCTTTGTCTTAGTATACGCCTTTTCTAGGTCGCTCTAGATTAAATCCTCTTTAGGTTTTATTATTAATTGGGAAAAGTAGCATTTTAGTGCATATCTACTAGAAAATTACTATATAGTATTGGAAACAATAATGTGTAAGACATTATTACGCTAATCTAAATTAAGGCAGCTACTGTATAGTAGTAAAGGGTTAATAGTTACGCGTCGCGAGAGATAATACCTTAAAAATTCTAAATATGTAAAAGCTATATTAATTAGAGCTATACTTATACTATAATTACGCATAAAAGTTGCTGCGTTAAATTATTAGGTGTAGTATTACGCGAACCAAGGCCTTACGCTTACGGTAGGTAAGGCAGTAGTAACTAATAGTAACTACACTTTGCATATTACTAATTAGGTTTCTAACGATTCTCCCGCCTAAAACCTGCGTATCTCTATTAGAGCGTGGTTTAACACTACTAGACCTACATTAGTATTAGCAGTATAAAGCTTTTTAGTAGAGCTACTAGCTGCTATTTATCCTTTTTAGTATAGTAGTCTTACTTCTTATACTATTTATATGCGTTAATAGTAGCTAAGGTCTCTGCTGCTAGCTAAGCTAATAATAGAGCTTTCTTTATTATATATTAAATAAAAGAATCTACTATTTAGCTAACTTAAACACTTTAAGAATATACGTTTAGAATATATGTTAGCAGGGCTATTATTATTCTTTCGTTAAACTTTATATTATTCTTAAAGGTATTAATAGATAATAAATCTAGAGTAACTTATTTTTACATATAAGTTTTAAGGCTTCTACTATAAGTAATAATAATCCTAATTCTAAAGTAATGTGCTAGAATAGACTATTACTTACCTAGCGTTTTATAATCTTTTAGGCTCTTTTAGCGCTGCTTACTTACTTATAAACTAACCTATTAGTTGTTACAGTTATGTATCTCTTCTAGGATAACATCTAGAATAATACTAAATACCCTCTTACTCTAGAAAAGTAGGCTTAGGAGATTAGAATTATTCTATATATTAATACACTTCTACTTAAAATAATAATATAAAAGAACCTTTACTATTCTAAGCCTAACTAGATCTATAGTAGCGTTATATTTAATAGTCTTAGTATAATAAAGGCTCTTAAACATTTTTTCTACTAGGCTGGTAAGTAGGGAGGTGCAACCCGCACTTAGGGCTAGGTTAGGTTAGGGTCGCAGGGGCCACGGGTTAGGGTTAGGTAGGGGTCACGTGATTTAGGGCTGGGTTAGGTTAGAGTTATAATTACCCTAGGTCTAGGTCTAGGTTAGGTCGCACAGATAATAGGTATAAGTTAAGTTAGAGTAACCTAATAGGTGTCTTATAATAAATATATAAAAAACATATAGCTTAAAATTAAAATCTAAAATAAGTATAACTAATATTTAAATTTAAAAATATATATTACGCGTAAGAAGCTAATAGAAAATAGTAGGTAGTAAGGGTAGTAAAAAAAGTATAATTATTATAGCTATTTATCACGCTTAACTATTTAATAACTCTTATAGGCGCTAGGTAGTCCTCTACTTTCTTAAGGATAGCTATTTCTAAAGTCGTAGTAGTAGTAGTAGTTATTTTTCTCCTACTTACCTATAAAAAGAAGAAGCCTTCTCTTCCTTTTCTTTTTTCTTCTACTCCTCTTTAGTAACTATATTTTTCTTATCTAGGCTACCTAGGAGCTACTTATCTTAGCTATTATATTATAGGTAAAGAAGCTTAAATAAATTATTAACTTTATTAGCTAGTAGTAGTTTAGTAACCTAATTTTAAAATAAAGTAGAAGGGTTTTTTTTTAACTAGCTAATTAAGTCCTTTATAATTATAATTTTCTAAATTATCTAAGAAGTAAGTTTATATTATTAATTACTAATTATATCTTTAGTAATATTAAAAACACGCTTAATGCTAACCTCTATAATAGGTATAGTAAGGATATCTTTAGTAACTTAGGTAAAATAGGGATAAGTAGATTTATTCTTTTTCTACTACTAAAGTACATTTAGTTTAGAGCTTTTTACTATAGTAGTGCTAAGGTAATTCTTTCCTTCCTAGTATACTAGCCCCCCCTTATAGTTATAGTTATACGTAGATAAACTAGATTATTAAAATAGCGGAGATAATAATCTATAAAACTACTTATTATTAGGTAGGAATAACTATTAAATACTTATGCTTAATAGGGTAGCTGTTTAATCTAACAAATTATAGTAATAAATAAAGTCTAGAAATTATTTATAGTAGTTATGCTTCTAGTATAACTCCTATATCTCCCCCTTTACGTAGTTAGTATAACACTATAATAAATAACTATAATAACTCACCTTATACACTATTAACTTCTAGCCTAGATATAGGATAGTTACGCAGTTAAATAGAAAGCCGCACTAACCTTCTATCCTTAAGTAGTACTTACGCAATTTCTTTTAACTCTTATTTACTACTTTTTATACTATAGCTAGCTAAATTATATTATTTATATTATCTAACCCTACGTTGTTACTAAAACTAACTACTATCTTATCTAAAAAATTAAAAAGTTAGTTATATATAAGCTATATAAATAGAAGTTAAGGCGTATCTACTTTACTTAATTAAGTAGTAGCCTTTTTAAAATTCTTAAGCATTTTTGTAACAAGCTTAAGGTAGTGCTATTTACTAGAAGAAAGTTATAGTTACTAAAAGTTTTTAAAATTTTTCTCTTAGATTTCTTACTTTAACTACTTATTAATATATTTTTAAAGCTTTACCACCTGCTTACACATATTATATATAGAATTCTATCTTATTTTAACGTCTTAGATTACGTATAAACGTTTTTTTATAGGTAGGCCTTATTAAAGGGTAATAAATTGTTTAAAGCGCTAAGGCGACTAGTTAATAGTAATATAGATTATTTAGATCTAGCTAGTTATTAAACTATAATAAATAATTATAATAAAGATTATACCTTACAAAGTAAGTTAGGAATAGATATATATTAATTAATTTCGTTAAGATAGTGCTATTCTAACAGTCTATTACCTTTATTAGCTATAGCAGCTATTTTAAGATATTAAATAATATCTTATATAACTAGGTTAATAATATATATAAGATAAGGGATAGTATTTTTTTTTAGCTAACTATAAGATATCCTAGTATAAAAGTTTATTCTAGAAAAGATTTATAAGTGTACTATTATTACTAGCGTTATTACTATTAATAGTAAGAAAATAACGTATAGTGTTTATATCTAAGAGAACCTATAGAACTAAATCTAATATAGAATTACTAGTATATAATCTACGTATTAGAATAAAATCTAATAATTTTTCACGTAGTTACTAGTCTATATTAATATATAACGCCTTTAAAGCTAAAAAGCTTATATAGTTATTTTTAGACTAAACGTCTAACGTAAGCAATATCTTTATTTTTAAATTAAGGTCCCAAAAAACTAATTATTTAGCGTTTTTAAATTCGTCCTTAAACGCCTACTAAAATTTAAATTAAGTTATAAATATTAAATTAGGTTAAAGAAATTAATAGAGTCGCTAGAAAGAAGGTTGCTTAAGTATATAAAAAAACTAGTTATTATTAACTATAGCGCAGATAAGCTCTTATTTATAGGCTAAAGTATTAAATACTAGTATTTTTTCTTTAGGTAATACGTGTAATAGTTAAGAAGACTATATATAAGATTAAGAGTAGATAGAACCTTACATAGCTATATAGGCTTTTATAGCTATATAGCTAGACATAGCCTTAGTACTTATTTCCTATAAATATGTTATTACTAGTCTATAGTATAAATAATAGACTATTAGTTTACTAATAGCTTAGTCTGCCGCCTCTCTAAATTATAGCTAAATTTCACCTATATAAGTAGGTAAGTTCTAATAAGGTAGCCTTCTGCCTTCTACGTTAGTAGTAATATACTAAGTAGTTTTTTTCTACTATATATTCTATATTAAAATAAGCTCTATCTATTTATTATTATTATTATAGCCTAAAGTAGGATATTTAATAAGTGTAAGCTGCGCATTTACACCTCTTATAATTTAATAGGCTTTAATTATAAAATATTTAAGCTCTTATAGAAATGTAACTAGTAAAGATAATAGGGAATTAGAAAAAATACTATTAGTTATATTAGTAGACGTTAATAGCGTAATAAAAAACCGTAATAAAATCTTATAATAATATAGTTAATAGGTAACTAGAAAATTTATAAAGAAGAAGAAAAAAATCTAAAAGTAACGTATAGCTAGAATAGCTGCATAGACCTAGAAATAGAGGTATACCTAAAAATAGAGTAGCGTGTTTTACTATTATATTAGCGTGTGTTAGTATAAGCACTAAGAAAGTTAAATTTTTAGACTTACATATTAATTAGTGTGTATTGCTTACGTAGCAGACTATTAATTATACACTAACCTTTTTTTTTTATTTTGCATGAAGCGCAAAATTAGGCTAGTAAGTAACCCAACCCAGCTTTTTTTTTAAACCTTAATAACTTTTTTAATTTAAAAGATATAGTAATAAAACTTTAATAGGGGGTAGCCCTAGCCTAAAATTATATATAAATATTTTTTTATAATTTTAGGGCTTAAATTACGTAAGTTGTAGACCCCCCCAAAGTAGTAACCTAACCCTTGGGGGGGTACTTAGGGGGGTTGATTTTTAGGCCTATTCTTAGCTATAACTTAGCCAAAACTAGTCCTAAATAGGTAATTTTTAGCTCTATTTATAGCCCTAACCTAGTAGTATAATCTAGTATTTTTTTATAATTTTAGGATTTAAATTACAACTTAAAAAGGGGGTACCCGTGGTACCCCCCCAACTTACCAGTCTACGCAAAATTAAAAAAAGGATTTTACTCCTCTTAACTATCATCCATAGTCTCCTAACTATTATTACTTCTGTTAGCTTCTCTAGCTTCCTTATCTTTATTACCCTTATCCTTATCTTTATTTTTATTATCCTCCTTACTACTAATATTAGATACATTACTAGTAGCTTTAATCTCTATCTTATATATATTTATATTATATTCTACTTCTTTGCATTTACTAGCACCTTTAATAACTCTATAATCCTCCTAATTAATAAAATTATTACCCTTAAAAGTAAGACTAGGTGCTAGATATTTTACCCTAAATAAGTTAATATACTATAACGTAATAAATAAGTGTAATAATAACTTACTTCTACTCTTTAACTTACATATACGCTAACTCCTTAGGCGTAAGGGTCTCTATAAATAAAAACTACTCTTTTTTTTTATTTTTAGTTTAAAAAAAATTACTATTTAGTTTAGTAAAACTATCTTAATAGATATTTTACTATAATTTTTCTAGAAAACTACTACTACTATATAACCTTTTAATAGCTTAATGATTATCTAGTTTATTTTTCTTTAATTTTTAAATCTTTTAGATTAATAGTAGCAGCTAAATTTTTTTTACTAATTTTAGTAAATTTTTAAATATTAACTTAGTGTTTAAGCGTAGCCTATTTTTTATACGCCTAGGCTAATATTAATCGCAACTACTTAGCTAAATAAATATTAGTATTTTTTTTTTTTAATTAATACTATATCCTTACCTAATTTTCTAGAATTATAGCACTTTTAGTTAAGTGTAATAAGTTTTAACTTAAAAAGCACGTTTTACTAATTACTTAATAGACTAGTATATTACTCTAACTTAAGAAACTTCTTTTTAAGTTAGTACTTAGTAGCGTAATTAGATTCTAGCGCCTTTTTAATTATAATTTTTTTTACTTAGCTAAAGGTTTAGTAAAGAACCTTATTTTAATAGGCTAACTACGTCTAGAAAATATACTACCTTACTAAGATAATATATATAATATTTTATTTTTTCTATCGCGATAACACTACTAATATTAGCCTAGTACAGTAATAAATAAGTATAATAAATATTCTAGTAAGGTTAAACTATTCCTTACGCTTAAAACCCTTAGGTATAAAGTTTTTAAAATTATTAACTAGCTCTTTTTTAACTTATAAATTACTACTTTTAGCTATTATAGTAATTACTATATAAAAATAAAAGTAAAATTATTAATTACAATTATATATAGCTTTATATAGGTAGGTAGGTAGGTGTAGGTAGGTATAGGTAGGTAGGTAGGTAAGTAGTAGGTAGTAGGCGGTAAGTAGTGTAGTAGGTAGTAAGTAGGTTAGTAGGTAAAAGTAAAAGTATAGGCTACTATAAATAACGCTAGTAGTGCCCTACTAAAATAATACGCACCCTACTTTTTTTCCTTACTTTTTCTACCTACTTTAATAGCTAAAATAATTAGAAAAGTAAGCTCTCTTATATGTAATTATTAATTACTTTATTATAGCTATTTATTATATTATATAGCTAGTAATATTATAAATAGGAAGTTCTACGTACTTAAAAAAACTACTATATAAGCGCTCTCGCGATATACAAAAATAGAATACCCTACTTAATATACAGTAGGGTGACAAAAAAAAAGAGTAATCTTTTTTTACTACTTTTATAAATAGCTATAACTTTTGCAATTTAAAAGCTATAAATATAATTTTTATAGATTTAAAAAGCTAGGATCTAGGGGATTTAGCCTAGAATATTAGTGGCTGCTAACTAAGCAATGTAGGGCGTGAAAAAAAGCAGTAAAAAAGGGGTAACTTTTTTTCCTTTAAACAGTGACTTATAACTTTTTATTAGACGTGTAGATTTAGCTAAAAATTTAATATAGTATAGATTAGGTTATTGTCTATAAGCTTGAATTTGTTTAGAATTTATTTCTTAACTAAAAAAAAAATTATATATAAAAAAAAAAGTAATAGAAAAAAATTAGATAAAAAGTTATAAATAAATTATAACTAACTACTAATATTTAGTATACCACCCTTTAGCGTCTATTACTACCTGGTAACGCCTAGGCATAGATAATATATAATTATCTATACTTTTTTATAGTATTAAATCCCACTCTTCTAAAATAGCTTTTTTAAACTTATTAACGCTATTAATAGAAGGTCCTACGCCTAAATTAGCTTTAGGCCTTTTACCTAGCCTATCCTTTAATAGCCCCTATACATTTTCTATAGGGGCTAGGTTAGGACTATAGGCTGAATGTGGAAAAAGAGAAATTTTATTTCTCTTAAACCAGGCTTTAGTATTATTAGCCTTATAGATTTTTAAGTTATCCTTTTAAAATTTCTAGCCTAAATAGATATTATTAGTTATATTAATTTGTATAAATTAGATTTTTTATAATTAATTTATTTAAAGAAAAAAAAAAAAAAAAAAAGAAAAAAAAAAAAGAATATTAAACTTACCCTTTTTTATAAGGGGTTTTACTATAGGGACTAAAATTTCCTTAATATATCTCTTACTATTAAGGGTCCTATTATTTATAGGATCCCTAATAATTTTTAATTTGCTTCTTCCACCTATCTAAATAGCCCCCCAAATATGTATAGTTATATCCCGGGCTATAAAAAAGTTAGTTTTAAAGCTATATATATAAAAACTATATATATAATAGAGAAAAAAGCCTAGTATTAGCTAATATTTTTTTTTAGATTTTTAAACTTACTACTATAGGACTTAGAGTATATTTTACCCTTAAATTTCGAATTTTGCCGTTTTTAGTAGAATTCACCCCTATAACCGTGGCCCCTTTATATTACTAACTTGTTAGAAAATATTATTTTAGCCAAATTAATATTTTTAATATTAGCTTTTTGAATCCTAGCTCTTTTAAGCCTATTAGAGGCTTTTTTAGGATCTAAATAAGGCTTTTTTAAAGCTTTATTTATTATCCAACCCTCCTTTTTTATAACTCTTTGTAAAGTCCTTTTACTAATAGGTAAAGAGTTATCTATTAGTAGATTTTTATTAGATTTACTAGGGCTTATTTCAATATCCCTATTAAGTAATCTTTTATGCCTATCACTTAATTTCTTTAGCCGGCCTAAACTAGCTCTTTCTAGGGGGTATTCTAGGCTTTTTTTCTTTTTAATTCAACTTTTTATATTATATATACTTTTAAAGGGTTTTTGTAAAGTAGTAGAAATTTTTTCTAAAAAGCAATTAGCTCTTAGGAGAAGATCCACTTGTTTTTCAAAATTAGATAAATCTAGCTGCATTTTAGAGGTAATAGGTGTCTAAGTTTAATATATCTAAAAGAAATAAAGATATATTAGTTAATTACTAAATTGCACTAAATTTTACTTACGTAATTATTTTTATATTTTTTTATATTAAGTTTAACTAATTACTTAGGTAGTAAACTAGCTTCGAAATTTTGTTACTAGTTTACTTACTAGGCCTATTTTAGTTAGTATATTTTTTTAGCCCCTATATATACTACTTTTAAAAACTTATATAGCTAGAAAGACTGAGTAAAAGAAACCACTTATTTTAAGCCTATATATAAAATTTACACTAAAGTCTTGGCGCCAAGCAATATTACTCTATTAATCTCCTAGATCTTAGCTTTTTAAATCTATAAAAATTATATTTATAGCTCTTAAATTATAAAAGTTATAGCTATTTATAAAAGTAGTAAAAAAAAATTACTCTTTTTTTTTGTCACCCTACTATAGTATATATTTATTACGGCTATTTATTACATTCTATATTACTAATAACCTATTAGATATCTTTAGTAAACGTAATAGTAGTAGTAATAGCGCTAGTAATAGCGCTACTACTACTACTACTACTACTACTACTACTACTACTACTACTACCTACACCTATACCTATACTACCTAAATAAAGAGAAAGAAAAAATTAAAAAAAATATTTATATAGTAGACGTAGTAGTGGATATAGTAGTAGACGCGGCGGCTTATTAATAAATCTATATATAAATTAAGCTAGAAAAACGCTTAACTAAACTATAGCTAACCTAAATAAAATTAGTTAAAAAATTATAAAGAAAACGCTTTAAATAAAAGCTACGCGTAAAATACTATAAAAAACACCTATAAGTACTAGTATAGTAAAATAACTTTAAAAGTATTAACCTAGCAGTAAGTATTATATATATTATTACGTTTATTTATTATAGTAATATACTAATAATTATATAGCTGTTATGCTCCGCGAAATAAAAAAATATTAAAAATTATTTAAGACGCTTATAAAGAAAACTCCTTTCTAGCGCCTTATCTATAAAATAATATATAAGAATGCTAAGTATAGTGATTAGCGCACCTAGAGTATAGTAATTAAGGCCCTCTAGTAAGCTACTAAAGCCTTTTTTATTAGCTACTTTAAGAGTAAGTAAACTTTAATATTTTTTATATATATTTACTAATATTTATAGACGTTAATATTAACGCAATTTATGCAAAGCGCGTTATAATCTAAAAAAAGATTCTTTTTTAGCTCTCTAATACTACAATAAGCTATTAAATATAACTTTTAACTAGTAAGCTAATAGTCCCTATAGTAGTTATTATATTTTAAGCTATAAAGGCTTAGGTTAGGTAAAATAAAAGAAGGTTATTAAATTATTTTAGAGTAGGCAAAGATTTAAAGAAGGAAAAAAAAAAAAAAAAAAAAAAAGTTTAAGATAGTAAAAGGATAAGCTGTATAATAAATATATTAATTGTATTATATAATTATAAACTACCTCTATTATAATAATTTACTATAATAAAGGTATATATATAGTAGAGTCTAGACGTATTTTAAAAATTATAACCTTTATAAGTAAAGATACTAAAAAATTACTTATTAATTATAACTTAACTTAGACCTAACCTAGATTATATAAGACCTAGACCTATACCTAAGATTTGCAAAAAAATTAAGTATAGGTTAGGTCTAGGTTCGGGTCTTACATAATATAACCTAACCTTAACCTAACCTAGATTATGTAAGACTTAGACCCTAACCCAACCTAGACTTATTTACTAGTCTATTTTCTACTACTAAACTACTAGTAGATAGATTACTTAAGGGGACGTAGTACTATAGGCCCTTCTGTCCTTACCCTTAGTAGAAGGTTTCTATAAAGTTTACTACATCTTCTTAGAAAAAATAGTTACTAATATTAATAATATCTAGTATATTCTAAAGTCTGCGTATAGAGCTGCCTCCGTATAAAGAGTCTAACTATTTTAGATTATAAAAGTAACAAGTAGGAAAAGGTAATAATACTAACTATACATACCTACTATTAAGTACTAGGCTTATACTCTAGTGTAAGGAGGCTAGGGATAGTAACTCTAAAGAGTACTTAGTATAACACACTACTTAGGAAAAAGGAGTTCCTGCTATATTACTTATACTACTATTTACTAGGTTACTTAGGTTAGTAGCTATAAGTGTATTACCTATATTTTTAAATATTAAAGGTATTAAGCTTTAAATAATAGTATTTACTATTAGCGCAATAGTAGTGTCTTTACTATAGTTTAGCATCTCTATATTAATACTTGCCGCCTACTTATTATAAGGTGCGTAATTTTCTAATATAGTATACATAGCAAAAATATTATATTTATCTACTATATCTAATATAGATGGTTAAGGAGCAGAACTTATAGGAAGTAACTGCCCGCTACCTATACTAGGGCGAACGTTAGACTACTAGGGATTCTTAGTAGTATATTAAATATTTAAAAGTAGTTTTATTACTAGCTAATCTTACTACCTAATCTTAAAGCTTTGTAGAGAAAACAACCTTACTATATATTTATATTTAACCTATAATTTTTATAATACGCTTTTTAACTAGCAGCGCACTAGCTAGGGCGTATAAGGTAAAGGTTTATTATAAACTCTCTAACGCCCTCTAGTAATAGGGAGTAAAGGTCTTTGCATAACTACTACCTATAAAAATAGCTTAACTTAATAGGTATCTAACACTAAATTAGATTATTAGAATTAGACCTATACAGCTTAAGACTAAAGACTGTACTCTTAAAAACTAGCTGTGTAAGTAGGGTGGTTTATAAATTTAGGCGCTAAGTCCTATATTATTAACTAAGAATAGACTTCTAGTATAAATATAAAGGAAACTTACGCTAGCTATTAATTTAAAGATAGTACTCCGCACCTACCTAAGTAAGCTTACAGCCTTATCTAGGCTCTTACTTAATTTATTTAGTTTTTTAATAGTATTTCTTAATAGGGTAGTAAGTAAAGAATAAAGAAATTAGTTAATATTAACCTCTTATAGCGTACTACGCGCAATAAAAGTATAATAAAGTTTTTTATATACTTAGTAATTAGTTTACTATATATAATCTATATTATACTTATAATGTAATCTTACTAGTACGTTATAGCTATTATTTAGCTATAGCGGTGTGTACTCTATTTACTTATAGTAAGTAAAGAAATCTATTACTTCTAAATAGAACGCAAAATTCTCCTAATAATGCGTGCTTTTTAAAAAGTTTCTAAATAATAAGCTTAGTATAGGGTTCTAAATAATAATATTAAGTTTACTAATTTTTAGTGCTTTATAGTTAATATTTACTATTAAAGTACGTAGTAAGCTAGCTACTAATTTACCCTCTCTTAGACTATTATAAAAGCTTCTATTAGTATATAAATTACGCTTAATTAGAACTATAACTAGGATATTATAGCGTAGCGAGCGTAGTTAGAAAAAAGGTAACTAGTTAAAGTATTTTTACTAACAGAGTTGCTAGAAAATACGTATACCCCTACTTTACTTATAAGACTCTAGTCTCTACATTACAACATCTCTTTAATCTAAGTTAGTAGTTAGATTTATTTAGAATATAAACTAATAAGTTACTACTTCTCTACTACCCTATCTCTATTAAGGTATATAATCTAATATAGAAAGAGTAGGTAAAAAGGGTAAATAGTGTGCAAATCCTTAATAAAGGCGTGCACCCTATTTTTAGTTTTCCTTTATCTAGTGCATAGTAGAAAAAGTTAAGTATACTTTTATAAAAATTTAGTTACTAATTATAGCTAAAATATAAAAAGGAAACCTATAAGTAGCACTAACTGCCGCTAAAACCTATAACTTTTAAAAACTCTAGCTATAGTATACTACGTATAAGCTAGAACGTTATTAAATAATTAGTAGAGTATTAGAACTAGAATAGTAGTATAAGTAAAAAGGGATTAGGACGTAATAGTGTTAACTTTAATAGTGCGGTGTTAGTGTAGTAAGCTTTAGCACGTACGTAGATCTAGGCTCTATAGCAGGAATTAGAATAGGAGCTACTAGAGCTAAGGGTATAGAAGCGGAAACTTATTTTTGCCTTAACGGCTCGCCTTCCACGCGGCGCCTATTATATACACGTTATACGCCTAAGTGGATATATGTATATATTATAGACCCCTCTAACAGTGCATTAGCATATTCTACCGCCTTATAACTTTAGCTAACTAACGTAAAGCCCTTCTACGCAAGCCCCTACACTATTAGCGCCCTATATACTTTTTACTATACCTTCTACAATTAGTTATATAGTTTATTTTTCCTTCTAGAGCGGGCTCGCATAGGGCTATATATAAGGCGTAATCTAGATGCTTTTACATTAGTGATATTGGGACTATAGCTGTGGCTTATAGCTTAGGGTGTACGCAAATTTAGTTGCATGCTCTTCCTCTCTTTTTACCCTTATTATAGCCCCCTATAATAGAGAGTAATTCTAATAGTTATAGCAAGCTATTTTAAGGTAACTATTAGGATTGGGGTAAGTATTAACGCTACTATAGCGCGAAGGAATCTCTAGAAGTTAGGTAAAGTGTTTTAGTTTAGACTAAATCCTAAATCTACTATCTATTAGGCTAAGATAGGAACATCTATTAGACGTTATTTAAATCTATAGCTTTCTAAGTGTAATTAAAAGCTAAGGAATAAAAAATCTTATTAGCATTAGATACACTAATTAGAATTCTCTAAACGCTATAGAATTTTTTTAGTTTAATTAGAAGCATTACCGTACGCTACATAAAGCTTTTAATATTTAGATACGTGCATGTGCGTCTAATATTATACGTTTTACTACCGTTTAAATAGTTAGTTACAGCGCTTATTACTTATTCCTAAATACCCTATATAAAGTAGTATTTAGAGTTTATAGAGTAGTGGCGCCCTAGTGCTAGAGTTCTAGACTAGGTTAGACCCCCTTCTCTGCGCCGCCCTGCAGGCCTTAACTACTATTAATTATAGTACTTAGCTATCTGTAAAGTTTACAAGCCTTAACATAGTTAAGTTAAAATTTTTAGGCTTAAGTTAGAATTAGTATTTAAGTCCTAGTAGTTTGCTGTAGAGTTAGTAATTTTCTACTATTACTAATAAGTAATAAATAACCTTTATATAATAATAGAATATTTACACCTACAAGCAGTATAAGTAGGAATTAGCAGCCTTTAATAAATAGAAATATTAACCTAGCTAGCGTATAAGTTATAGCTCTTTTAGTCTTAGTTCTTTATAGACTCAGCATATACACTTAAATAATAACCTTCTCTATAAGCCTTATTATTATTATAATCCTATTATCTTTAACTATAATACCTTTAAAACAACTATTACTTAGCCTACTTCTTAGATTCTAAAGCTATAACTATAGGCTACAGAGTAGTAGTATAATTTCTATTTATATATACAGCCTAGGAGCTACCTAGCTAGTAGCTAAGTTAGTTTAATTAGAAACCTAGAGTAAAGCACCCGGTCTAATTAGAGGCCTTTACATTATTAAGACGGAGCATAGGGCCGTACTTACATTTTTTTTACTAATTCTATTTAGTAGCTAAGGTAAGGTCCTTAGAATAAGCTGTACACTATTTAATATTATTAGTTATAATTATAGAAACTTAAAACCCTATTAGCGTATAAATTATAGCATCTTAAATATAAATATTATATAGTGCTACGGAACTAATTATCTACCCTTAAACGCTAACCTGTTTATAAGGCAAAAGCATTTATAGTTATTTAAAAACTCTAGGGTATCTAGTAGTACCTTAGAAATTTAATTCCTTACTAGACTACCCCTATACCCTTACTATATCTTAACTAAATATAAAGCCTCTAGGGCCTAATATAAGTAGCGCGCTAACGCTTATAGAAATTACTAGTGCTCTATATATTTTTATCCTACTCTTTATTAGTAAACAATTCTATATATATTTACGGCCTATATAACGTCTTAGATAGGATAACTACATAATTATAAT
The DNA here is from genome assembly GCA_003073855.1 of Periconia macrospinosa. Lineage (NCBI taxonomy): Eukaryota > Fungi > Ascomycota > Dothideomycetes > Pleosporales > Periconiaceae > Periconia > Periconia macrospinosa. The sequence goes on from KZ805690.1 coordinate 25,976, forward strand.
TAGTTTTATAAGTTAGTTGCGATGTCCTTTCTATCCTCTATACTTTCCCTATTCTCTCTTATAGGTGTGTTTTATTCTAACTAGTATACCTTTAGATCTTTGCCCTAGTAGAATAGATTATCTTTCTAGCCTTAGTTAGATTCGGCGTCGGGCGTTACAACTACTACGTCCCTTCTACCGCACAGGTTACTGCACAACATTTACTCTATATTTCTAAAATAATCTAGACCCCCTTAATAATGTTTATTAAAATTAGTATAGCATGTATACTCCTACAGATTAAGGATAATACTAGGGGCTAGGTTATATTTCTAAGATTTATAATTAGTTTCTAGATCGCCTTATGCATCGCTATCGTTGTCTTTTTAGTTCTTATATATAGACTACTTGCTATAGTATAGGACCTAATTAGCTATCCTAATACTGTTTGCATAAATCCCTAAGTTGTATACGTCTTCTAATATATTATTTTAGCTATTATGTTAGCTACAGACCTAATTTTTACTAGTTTACTTTTTTCCTTTATTTTAAAAATGCATCTTTAACGTCGTAAGAGAATTGTTTTAGGTATTCTAATAGGTTTTAGAATATTTACGGCGGTTACTTATATAATTAAAATTCCCTATATAAAAACTTAGGGTTTAACGGGAGATACACTCTAGGACATAATTAATATTTCCCTCTAGTCTATCCTTAAAAAGCAAGCGGGTCTTATTGTAGCTTGCATCCTATGCTTTAAATCCTCCTTTAAACAATTGCTTCTACGCCTAGGACTCCTATCTATAATTAATTAAACTATATACTATTAGACTAGCGATAATACTTATAGCAAGAGAAGACTATATTAATCTTTTTTATTAAACTTAAAGAATAAACTAGGCATAACTAGAAATAGCGCTAATAGGCAGAGTAAAAAAAGTATTTTACTAGTAAAGGATAAGGAAAAGCTGTTTAAGGGAATTGCGGGTGGGAGAATTATTAAGATAACTAAATTACATATTAATAAGGAAGTCCTAAAGCCTATAACAGCGGGTAAGAATAGAGAACTAAATAAAGTAGATTAGGGTTAGAGGGAAAGTTAGAAGGGAGTTTAATAGGGTTTAGGGCTATGTCCTACACTAGGAGGGTACTTAAAAAGATAGAATAGAGGCTAGAGCATTAACGGACCGATGGAGCAATAGAAGCTAGATATTAGGTATAGTTAGTAGTATATTACTTCCTTTACATCTTACGTTAAGTAGAGTGTTAAATAATGGATAAATAGGTCTTACTTTAGATTCTAAATTAGGGAAAGTAGAGTGAAGCATGATGCATCTAGCTGGCACATCGTAACGTCCCATACCTATAGGGTGCATAGCTATTATACAAACTACAATTATCTTAATAAGAAGGAAAGATGCTTTTTACTATATTAGCTCTTTAATTAGGCTAGGTCTAGTGTATCCAACGTGCTGCATAATACTAGGATGTAATCTATACATTGCTACGAGCCTAATATACTAAACGTATTAGCCGGGACAAGTGGATCTGTACGTGGATGCATTGGTGAGAAACGACAGGGCGGGCATTAGGGTGTATGCCATGCTATCGCGAGTGCGCATATTAAAGATAGTGGCCGGCTCTAAATAGGCGGACGCACACCTTACTAAGCTACTAGCAATTAGTAAGGCAGCCAACTGTTAAGATCCGAAGAGTCTCAGGTTGGTTTTCGCGGATGACTAGCAGGAAGCAGATAGAAGGTAGAGCAATAATACAATAAGATTGTATTTCCAAGAAGTGGATGCTAACTTAGAGTGAATACAAGAAACCATAAGGGCTTCTTGCCTACGTTTATATACATGAGGTATGATAGATGCCATCCGCGTACTCGGATACCATACATGGACGGTATGCCAGCCATGGATGGAGTGCCTTCCGTGGAAGGTATTCTTGGCATGGATGGTAAGTCACGTGGCGTCACGTGACTCGGCGGTCGGAATTACATGCAGATACCCCTCGTA